>VOMN01002830.1:0-10274 GCA_014899125.1 Orchestia grillus
TGTTTGAGAAAATGAAAAAGTTTTGCATTTACTGTCATTAAGTTGCCTTAAACCTCCAGGTATTCCCTGTGTTTTACCACAGTAAATATTCTGGCTCACTTCATGTAAACAATTCAAACAATTTATTACTACAAGTGTTGAATCTGTTGAAAATTACAGATATAGATTTCTTGCCTCTGTATAAATAGACTTTCAAAAATTGCAGCAACTTATGGACCTACAAAAGTTCTATGATTTCTAGGGCATCCTACAGAACTAGGTGTATATATATATATATAGAACATCCTACAGAACTAGGTTTCCATGTATATATATATATATAGAACCTACAGAACTATGTTTCCATGTATATATATAGAACCTACAGAACTAGGTATATATAGTATATACCTCCAAGGTGTATATATATGTATATATATAATATACATAGATTGTGCATCCTATAGTAACAGTCATGAGGCCTAGTCAGTGTCACCAAGAGCTCATGTAGCTCTACAACTACAGTAAAACTACATTGATGGATTCAAAATTTTGCTGAATTTTGTTCTTTGGCTTATCTCATTTTCTGTATCACAATTGAAAATGATGCTGCATCTTGCTTTCTTGTGTAGGTAGACCAATGTTTGACACTAGAGCTGTGAGAAAAATATTAATCTGTAATTTTCAAGAAATAGACTGAGTTTCTGAAGCGCTGCTTTTACTACCATTACAACAACAACAACAACTGTAATTTTCAGTGTATGAATGGATTAATAGAACTGAAAATCACTGTTGATTGAAGTGTTTGTTGTGAGCAATGATGATTTCAAATTTAGATGGAGTTAAGATAAGGATGTATATTTCTAAAGCATGCCTAATATATATGTAGATATGCTTTAAAGGGCCATTAAATTGTTTTCTATGTATCAGTGAAGTAAGTACTATGATGTAGTAGATATAGGTACTACTGATCCTGAATGAGATGCGAGTTGAAAAATAATTAATCTAATATTCAGTGTAAATGCTAATTAAATGAAATATCTATAATTTTTTTTCACAAATTCTGCAACCAATATAAGTGAGCCTATCAGAGTTTTGTAGAGCTGTTTCATGACTAGGGTGCTATTTGAAAAGCTTTAAAATCATCTTTTTAGTTCTTTTTTATTGTCATGCAATAATCCAGATGAATATATCTATTTTCATTGAATTTCTATGCCACTTGATAAACCATTTTTCATTTTGAAGATCTAAAGAAGTAAATAACCTATTTTACTAAAGCACTGATGCTCTTATATAGCCTAAATTTTGTCATTGTCCATGGGTAAATTATTAAATTCTCCTTCTCTACTAATGACTGTATGTCATCATGTAATCTTTTCTAATAAAATCTTTTCAATCATGAATTGCTAATTAGAATTAAGCTTAAAATACTGTCAATGTTGAATTTGATTGCACTAATTTTTTCAACTTGTTTAACTTAGGCAGCAATTGTGCAAAAATAATGGAATAATGCTTTTCACTAGACTAGAGTGCCACTCCTGATGTGCTCATTACCTTTGCATTAAAATCTAATCAAGTGTTGTCAGATTTGGGTATCTTAGCTTTGTTTTGATACTCTGAGAGTCTGGTTAGTAATTTATGATACTGTGAATGGGAACTTCCAGTGAATGCTTATGTCTTTGCTTATATGTACCCATTTTGAGCCAGAGTTACCTTGACAGTCTGTGCTTTGGAAAAATAAGCCTAGCTTATTTGTACCTGTGTCCTTTCCTCAGTTTCATTTTGTCCTTTTGTGCAGCCTTGTAAAAATCTTTATTTAGTGTTAGATTTGCAGCATGAGGTTTAAAAATTCATTCATAATCAAATAATAGAAATGGTAATGTGAAGGTTAATTTTCATCCAGTGAACAGTTTACATTGGTATACATATATGTAATATTCACTATAAATACAGTATGTGATGTAACTCTATTTTCACAAAGATTATTTTCTGTGGTACTTATGATCCTGTGATCATACTTTTAATCACAACTTAAGTAAGCATTAATTTGGTTTACCCATAAAGTTAAATTTGACTACATAGCTCACAGGAGCAACAGCATTGATAAAGATTTGCCTCAGCCACATTGAGCCATTTGAGACTCAGGTTTGGTGGCCAAGTCTGACATTTATATTAACACAGCAATAAAATTAGTAACACGGTATTAATTTTTCAAAAAGGTACCCAGTCATACTGTTTTCATGTATTTACAGTCATATGTTAGGACAATAAAAGTAGTACAGCATTTTTCTTGCAGTTGTGATAACACACTACAAGGTCTGAAGGAATTGTATGCTGCTATTCCATGCTTGATTTGACTGGCAGATTATTAAATATCTAATTAGGAGATAGCTAGGTACTCAGCTGCTTGGGCTATGTAATTTCACTCATTTATGTGCTTTCTATATTTGTTTAATCAAAAATTATGTAAACCTATATCGTAGTGTGATGATTTGCTGGCATAAGTTCTAAATGATAAAAATTGAATATTTCTCTCTTCATTTTTATCATAGGTTAATAAAAATTTATTAATTTTTCAGATATGTAGATTTAAGTTATATTTAGTGGTGGGCATTAATCAGTCTCATGCTCTTGCATTGCACAAAGCTTTGTATTTAGCTTGGTAGTAAAAATATCATAATTTTTATATTTTCTGCCATTTTTCAATATATCAATTTCAACTGGTAGTTTCAAGCATCTCATCTATTTTGTTTTATAAAATCTACCTGTAGTCTCATTGAACCATGTTAGAGCAAGAACAAATTTCCAAAGGGAGTTCACTGAGAGATATTTATATAGAGAGAAAAGAAATGTGTCCTGCCTCTTCAATCGCCAACCCTGTGGAAAGTGACGGAGCAGTGCCGGCCAGACAGGCTGGAGGAGCCTTTGCTGTACGCCAGGATTCCTTGGCTGCTGGGGAGACTCCAGCAGTGCAATCTTCCTGGAGTCAACTTGACCATCATGGCAGTTCTAGTGGGTTCCAATTCTGGTCAACTGTGCCCGTGTGTTAGTGCATTTATTTTAACTATCAGTAAACTCAGAGTAATAATCTTGCCTGATTGAATTCAGGTTATGTAAATGTGATGTTAGATCTCAACTATACCTATTGGTTTTTATTAAATTTCAGTATGTATGGTTTGGTTGATGGTATTCATATTTTACAGGTGAACCCTCCAGCTGCCAGCAGTTGCTGGACCATGAGCTTCCTGCTGAGCACTCCAGTCACTCGTACAGTTCTAATGAGAAGTGTGATGACTTCACCTCAAATTCTTCCAAGCTACTCTCTACTTCTCTGCCTGGCACTGCTCCCATAAGAAAGCCAGTTGATATAATGATGCATAAAGATAGGATCAACTTGCTCAGACAAATGAGTCAAGTGTTCAACGAAGAGCAGCATGTGGCTGTTGTGGATGCCAGCTCAGCATCTGAGGATGAGAGAGAAGACAAAGATTCCACCAAAGAAAATGTGATATCAAAGAAAAAAAGAAGTAATACATGCTCTGAGAAACCTGGATCTACTCTAGATAAAAAGAGTGACATTGATAGGTTTAGAGCGATTTGTGATGGAAAAAAGAAGTCTGCATCTAATGGGGCTTTAAAACCACTTGTAAGCAATTCATCCAATGAAGTTGGTTTACTCAACTCTGAAGCATTGCCCTTATCTGATATAAGTAAGCTTGTAGATGAAACCAATGTTAGAAATGAAGCTGATCCAAATAACAGTAATGAATCTCACATGGAAGAGCTTGAAAGTGAAGATATAGTTCCGCCTAAAAAGTCATGTTCGGAAACCAATGTTTTATCAGTGTCATTTGACTTTGAGACAGAAGAGGGAAAAGTTCATCACGTGTCTAGTTACTCTAAAAGAGTACAAGAGAAAATATCTGTGGAGAGTTTTGAGGGGGAAAATGGTGAGCATGTTGACATTATTGATGGCTTTTCATTCATTTCATTTGAGGATGAAGCAGCATTGCTAACCTTTGAACTTCCTTCAATACTAGAAAATAAGAAGCTGAGATGTGGGAAGAATGTAAAGAAGGATAACGAGCAGCTAAATTTATGCCAATCCATTGGTAAAGAGAAGAATGCGAGTGAACCACTTCAGCGTCCTGTTGATGAGGTGCAGCGTGTAGATGCGAGTGATGTCCATGCTAGTCAAGCTTCACTCCAAACTTCTAAAGAGACTTCAACTGAAGAACATAATATCTCCCAGCCTTCACATTCAAGCTCTACAGAATCCTCTGCATTTTCAAGGTTTGTGGCATGAATAAAGCTACACATAATTTACATTTAGTAATTATTTTGAAAATGTGCATTGTTCATGTTTATTCTGAATTCCTTTTTTTTTATCATTTGAAAATTACTCTTTTAGCTAATATAGCTTCTCAACTTGAACTGTACAATTTAATATTTTGAAATCACTGTATTCACTTGTGTTTGGGCATATCAGAGAAGGCATTGAGGGGAATTGTCCATCAGTATATCTTGAGGGCTAAGTACACCTTGGAGATGTATATACCTTGGAGATGTACTCCTTCTCTTGTTCATTAGAGAAGGAGATAACGGGCTGACACTTTGCTTCATCATTGTATTGAGGAAATTGAAACTCTTCAGTGATATTTTTTGTAAAATGTACTATGCTAATTTCAGGTCAAGTTTATTGTTAAGGAGGCTTTTTTTGGCCTCTCTCTGTTGTGAGGGAAGCCACATTCTGTGCAACAGTCATCCTGAATGAGTGTTGTTTATCAGTCTTCTTTGTTCTTCCACGCTTTTTGGATTTGAGATGCTCCCTACCCCATAGTTGATGTATTTTTTAAGCAAATTTTGTAGCTGAGCTTATACAGTATAAATTAGTTTCTGTGCCCAGATCTCCTTATGAGTGGCAAGAGGTCAGGAACCTAAATTATTCTGTTAACATTTTATCTAGGCTGAATTTGACCTGCAGGCAAAATTCAGGAGAAGCATTAGTAAATGGTACTCTGATCTCAACAAAAGTTAAGCATTTGTATACGTCATTCTCTATAGATATAAGTATCTACATAGATGATAGATATAATGAAATGATTACAGTAAGAGTGTTAGTAAAATGTGTACATAACTCCACATAAAATTACTCAGTAGCTATTATATGTAGTTTACCTAAGATGATATGATATTCTCTATAAAATAGTGTGAAATGTTTGTAACAAAGTAAAATACTGTTCATAGTACTGTACATTATGATATTTACATTTAATTATTATTGTGATTTCTGCAGCTACATATGCTTGACTCTTCTGTTCAAGTTTGAAATTACACCTTCATACTCATGTACAAGTTACAAATGTTATGTGAGACTATGCGTTCTTTTGTTTATGAATTACTTTTCAATAAGTATCTATAGGTAATAAAGGCAGATTACAACAAACTATTGTACTCAATCTTTTAATTGGATTGCTTTTTATTAAATATAGGTGTCTAGAAGAAATTTCTGTCCCAAGATTTGGTGTGCAACAAGTATCTGGGGATATGAAGGTCTACCAAGAACTTTACAAAATTGTAGAAGAAAGCAGATAGTGTGTGAAGAAATACATATTTGAAAATTAAATTTGTATCCTTTTGCTGTGTGATCTTCATTGCTAACTTCTTGTATCTTCTGTTGTTTGATAATGAAACTAAAGCTGAAAATGTATTTGTGACTTGAGACTAGACGTTACTCTCTATTTTCCATTCCATCCCTCTCACGGAGGATTTTATCTGATCAATTTAAATGGATCATAAGTTTATCTTTCAAAGATAACAATGGTATCTATGTATTCTGTTTTTCTTTCCTCTTCTCTCCTTAAGATTACCATAGTACAGTACTCTCTGTCATCTTTAGTGTTTAGCTAATTTTTTGTTTTGTGTGCAGCTCTCGCCTGGATGAGTTTCTCTGCAAGAACTCCACCCTGAACATCAGCTACGATGTGCCGGAGTGCAGGTATCTTGTCTGCTACACTCTGAGCAGGGTGTGATTTGAGCCTAATGTAGGTACTGTATTCTTTATTCACACTTAAAGGTTTCAAGAAAACGAGCCCATTAATCCTCATGAATTGGTATCAACAATTAATTGCAGGCCTTTTGTCTCCAATGATCAACCCACTTCCCTTCCTTATGTTCATTAAGCGCAATAATGTGAGCGCCTAGACTTAGGCTCAATAATGTGAGCGCCTAGACTTAGGCTCAATAATGTGAACGCCTAGACTTGGGCTCAATAATGTGAGTGCCTAGACTTGGGCTCAATAATGTGAGCGCCTAGACTTGGGCTCAATAATGTGAGCACCTAGACTTGGGCTCAATTGCTAAAATTACACTAGGAGAGTTTCACCTAGTAGTTGTTCGAGTTGTGTGTGTGGAGAGAGGGGGTAGATGGAGTGTGACTACTGTTAGGTAACCTAATGTGGAGCAAGTCTGCTGCTTGTATGCTTGTACATTGCCCTGCTTGGGGATGATGGGACAAATTTAACCCTACGGTGCGTTGTGGACCCAAATTCTGCTTAAATGCTCATAATTTTCAAGTTGTAAACAGATTGGAGCTCTAAAATTTTCCTCTTACATTTCACCTGGTTTTCTTCAGATATTTATTTACCCTGCAAGACATTTTGTTGTGGATAAAAAATGGAAGTTTTAGTATTTTTATTCATACAAATTTACTACTCATGAATAATGACTTGCAAACTGAAGGGTAATTTTCAGTCGAGAATAAAACACTGAAACTTCGAAATGCGTTGCTTGATTTTGTTCCTAGTAGACAAAAATTACTCGCAACTCAACCCAATACCTACACACCCTGTGTGATGTGGCACTTTCAAAGGTAAAGTATACTGATCTAATTTTGGCATATGTTTGCCGATCGTATCAAACCCTCAACACTGACTATGTGCACTGCAATCTGTACTTCATTATCCATTAAAGAGAGTCTTCTATTATGTCTAATTGTAGTACACTGTAATACAATGGACTACAACAACTATGGTATCAAATACTGGTGCTTTCTTACTCATGGGTCCTAAGATTTTATGTGACTTGAAGACCGATGAAAAATGTAAATTTATTGAACATACAATTTTCTATGTTAACATTTTCTCTTTTTCCTGACACGTAAATTCAGGGTTCGATCTTCCAAGCATGTATATTTAATACCACCAGAAAATTTCTTTTGTGTTAAACAATAGATATCTAAATCCTAAAATGGTTACTTGCTACGTAGCTGAAATATTTCCGTTTTTTTCTAGTGTAGTCTTTAAAAACTTTGACTCCATTCAGGGGTGGAGTTATAATTTATTCATCTATCATTTTTTTAATGATATTAGAACAACCTCCACGTCTCCCTCCGTATTTCACCCTTGCTCTTGCGTTCGACCTTCGTGTAGACGCGTAACTTTTGCTGCTCACCGTGACTACAGCCGTGCTCTTCGATCCGTATCTAAATAAATAAATAAATAAATTATTGTAACATGTAAAGTCTAGAAGTCTAACGAAATTTAGCTTTCACTAACGGCATCGTTCGACTAGCACAAAGCTTAGGTTATGCAAATTCTACCCCAAAACAATTTTTCGATATTCATTAATATAATAATTGAATAGCCCTTAACGTCACTTGTTCTCATTAATGCTATTTTTATATGATACTTGTGATTCCATTTCCCTATGATGTAATTGAAGCTACTCTTTATAGCTCCTGTATGTAGGCATAAATTTTTTTCTTTATGTGCAGGAAAACTGTTGAAGGAGTTTCCAAAGTATTTGATGAAGATGAACATGAGTCGTCGAGTGAACTGAAGCGTCAGCGTTTCTTTAGCCAAAAGCTGGGTAAAGTAAGCTGTAGTGCAGCGAACAGCGTGCCCAAAACTCTACCCGATACATCGGTTTCAACTGTGCAACCACCGACTGTGCCAAATGGACTTTCATCTTCCCGTACATCGTGTAAATCTAGACCCACATCGCCTTCCCCCCAAAGTGCATGCCTTGTGGCAGCCACAGACAGTGAGAGCAACGTTAAATCTTCAGAGTCAATGTCCACAAAATCTTCCTTGATATCCCTTCCATGCAAGCAGCCAAAAGTACTAACCAAGTCTGCTGGCAAAGGAGACAGAAAATTCCTGCGACCGAAAAGCTCTGAAGTGTTTGTGTGTCGAGGTGGGAAGTTGGTGCCTCTTACGAGTATCATCAAGAGGGGAGCTCCACCTAAGGTTCACGAGAAGAAAAAAACGAGTGATTTGATCTACGTTTACCATGATGGCAAATTCCTGACCATGGGCGGTTCCCTCTGCAATGTAGACCCTCGCTACAGCAAGTCTCTTACATCCCAAGTTGTCTTGCCAATAAACGTCATAAATAAACCAAATCAAAAACGAAAGAGCTTGACGCACAGCAACTTTCGAGCTGTTCTCATTGACAAGAGGATGGCTGATTTTGCTTTGAGTGCCTTAAGGAAACCCATTCCAGCGTATAAAGATTTCCACAAAAATGGTGCTTTCGTCCGAAATAGTCCCTTGACTTGCAGACGTCAAGGTGCCTTGGCCAAGGTAAAGCCCCCTCGGACCACTAAGAGCAGCATTCTTGACATCATTTCAGAGAAGTTAGCCATCGATGTGGGGGACAGTGCCTCCCATGTCGGCAACGAAAATTTTAGCAGTGAGTTAGAGTTGCGAGACTCGAAGCTTGTTCAGAAGAACCTCCACCGCTTCCCATCTTTGTCACGGGAGATGAAACGACTTGATAAGAAATATGTTCCGTCAGAGAGAGCTGATGTAAGTATTTTGGATGTTACTCATAGATGTTCTTTAGTCAATAATTTGACAAGCATATTCTTTTTACTCACGTACAGGTTGAATCGCCGAAAATGCAGGGAAACCCATATTTTTTTCTGGAAGATTATGCTCTAGAACATGAATACACGGATAAATATAGTAAATTAAGAAACGTCACCCCCAACGTATAATATAACGGTAAGTGAAGACTAGATGAGCATTGTTGCATCCTGAAGGAGGTCAGTTGCACATGCCGAAGTGCTTGCCTGGCAGAACAAAGGAGAATGAGGTATGGTCGTGTCTCAAATAGGTTATTACTGCGTCGTGGGAGAACATTGAACTGACGGATCAGTAAATTTACTGGTGCCATAGCAGCGCTAGAGCTACTCCTCGTTGAGGTCGGGGTTGAGGTGTGTTAGTGGAGTTGGGCGGCTGACCAATCAGTAGTGAGTAGTAGTTCAATGTGCAAGTATTACGCAGCTATCAAAGCTTGGAAAACGTAGGCTAACACAGATGGTCAAACTTTTTTTTATTATTATTCAACTATTTTTGACGTCTAAAAGAGTACAGTTGTACTTATTTTGTTCTGTTTGATACTATGGAGAGTTTTTAGCTGCTCTAATTGGTAGAAGAAAACGCTTATAATTGATAAAATAGTGTATCTCGTATATGTCGGGCATTAGCAAGAATTTAAGCTTTGCTATATGACCTAAATAGCGTATAGCTGCTAAGTAAGGGGGATGAGGCCGCTGTTCTGTGTGATGGGAAAACCAATTCTTCTCAGGAAATCTCGAAAGAAAATTTCGTATTGCAAATTGTTCTCATCAAATGAGGGCAAGTGTCTAATCATAACGTAGTAATTTTATAAGCATAGAATAATTTTGAAATTCATGGTAAATTTTATTCATGTTCTATGATATTATGTAGTTAACTAAAAATTATGTTGACGAAAAAGTGTATTTCTTAAGTTACTTGAGAACTTTGTGAGAAAAGCAGGTGCTTCAAGTAAGGTGTTATATAAAAATTTTCTTGATTATTTTCTTGAAATGATGGTACCCACTGAGTTGCTATCCAAATGACAATTTTAACTTCGAGATTCAGCACAAGAGACATTTCTAGAAACCTTAACACGTGTCTTACGATGAGACCTCCCGGTGGGTCATATTGTCCCTTGGACGAGAAAGGAAGCACAGGAAAGAAACTTTATTCCATCAGAGTTGACGTACATTTGCTGGAACATTTGATTTTTACTGCTTTATAATTACCGACTAGGTGCGTGAGTGATGCGAGAAATGTGGAGCTTTTTTCTGTGGGAAGCTCACCGTGAGTCCACGAATGCCAGCCTGCGTAACTGGGAAGTGAACCTGGGCCTCCTCAGTTGGAAGCAAAGCTCGTCATCACTGCACCATGAAATCCACAAACAATAAATTGAAAATAGCTTTGTTGCAAGAAACGCGTTTACAATGTATTAGGAATGTGCCGGAA
>VOMN01002831.1:0-13321 GCA_014899125.1 Orchestia grillus
ATATAGGTCTGAAAACTGTTTTCAGCGTCATTACTTTAAGATGTTAATGTTACAGTATTAAACACATAATACCAACTCATGAACCGCTCCGACAAAAATGACGATCTACTTTCGTGTGAGCACCTCTTAAATTGAACTACCTTACACTATACGAATGTGAAAAACTAGTGGCAATCTTAGTAAATAAATCTCAAGTAAGGGCTGTTGAAGGTGGAATCGCAAAATTCTTCTTACGATACACCCCTATTTTAAATTATCGGTGCCTCATTGAGTTTATATTTACCGATGTCTAAACTCCTTACGCTCACAGGCCCGACTATTCACGTTTCAATTATTTTTCGTCATCTGCTGTAATGCTATTAATACCATACTGCAGAAAAGATTAGCAATACTTCACAGGCACCCAGAGGTGTCGAACTATTGATATTTTAGTATACCATAACTACTTCACGACACCACCGTTTTTAGTTTCTACAGACATTAAGTTACATGTTTCAACTGCATGTTTTCGGTCTATTGTCTTCACAATTTCGCTGAAATTTCATTGTGCCAACATTAAAGTTTGAATTATCGTTACTTCACTCTGTATAATTCTTCATAGGTTCAACTATTTTTAACCATTTCACAGGGGTGGCAACTGTAGTTCCCTGAATTTTATCAGAATTGTACAAAGAACAACCATACGATGGCTTTGGTTAATATTTAATCCAAAGTCCTGATGACCACTTCCGCGCTCAGCGATCGGTTAGTGAACTAAGAATCACAACTGAAGTCTCAACATGACATCCAAACCTATTTGTAAAGTCGTAGTCGAAATGATGGAGAAAACAATGTGATCCATACCTGTTTGTGACTGATTTTCGGAATCGACAATTTTTATTGTTTTACCTTTTTACTTCGAAGAATTCGGAATTAATTCGAATTTCGTTGTAATTTTGCAGTTTATCGCATGTATAAAAGAACCAAGGTCACAATATGCCATCTTTGCACTGTAATCACTATATTAAGAAACATTACCACGCTTCAGTTTTCGTGCTTAGGAGCTAATTTCGAATCCCGATCCGAAGTCTTACCGCGATTTCCAAACGTAATACTTAAATTGCAGTCGTGCAAATCCCAATTAGAAGTTCCATCGAGACTTTCACGTTTGATTTCAAGGCTGTAATTTCACGAATTGAAAAACTGAAAGGTGTATACTTTGCATGTGACCGATTTCAGAATAAACAATTTTTCTTCTTCCTTTCTTTCAACGCACACCGCGTGAGGAGACCTATTTCTTCTAAACGTCTAGAAACTGTTTTCCTTGATACTTTTATGTCGTTAGTTTCACTTTTCTTGAAATACTGGCAGCAGTCTCAAATAGATTCTTCAATGCGGCACGCTGAATGATTCTGTCTTCTCCAGGTGAAGCTTTTCGAGGTCTGCTGGTTTTTACCAGCAGTTGGTATGGGGCCCAAATCCTTGTACAGTTTCACCATTATTTCTATAACACTTTTTGAACGTTTAACTTCCATAGCAATCTCGATAAAATTTAAAATAAATTCTTGTACAATGTGACAACAGTTTTCCAAAAAGTTTCATCTACTTTTACACGCTTAGACAAGGCAATGAATTATGTAATGTTTACAAAGGACTACATGACTTTCTTTATATGAAGATAAAGAAAAGTAACTGACTGATCCAATTTATGCTTTTTCCCCAAGAGTTTTCTGGAAATGTCCCTTACTTTAGTCCACTCTCAATTCCATGATAAAACAAATTTCTTTGTTTTTTACCCCTTTTGAAGTCAGAAAATTTAGAATGTTATAAGGTCAAGCAATGACTAACATATGAATATTGCATATTTGTACTATGAATATTCAAAGAGATTGAGATTTGTAAATCTATCCCTCAGTTTCGGCCGCAACTGTATTAGTAGCGTTTTCTTATTTTAACAAGAAAAGAAAAAACTAGGAACACCGCGTAAAACATTTGCCCGAAGAAAAGTGACGAGCATAAAAAAATGACTAGCATACGGTCCTCATCTTCTGCTCGATGAATGGCGAGTTGTTTGAAAAACCCGTGAAGTTTTCGCCTAATACATCAGCTCGGACCTTCAGCGACCCCAGGCTTTGCCATGGAGTATGAGCGGTCGTGTGTCGAATAGGACGCTAACTCGTATGTGAATTGCATCGCACCTGGTGCTTATTATTGAACGCATTTCAGGCACATTCAACTCAGATATTTCTTGGCACGACTTGTTTTAGATTCTAGATTCATTTGCACAAGTTCAATACTCAGCCATTTAATTCCTACCTACACTGGAGGTACGAACCGGAGATTTAAAAAAAAAACATTTTCGCATTATTATTTTGTTTTCTAAAAATTGAAAAATTTAACTCGGCAAATCACAGGCTGTCGAAAAATGATGAAGGACCAAGACAACGGCACTAACTTTTACTCGAGACCTATAAAAATGTATATATATATATATATATATATTTCTATATATTTGAACACGTATCAGCCCAATGCAAAATTAAAACGTTGAAGTCTAGATGGAGCTTCTAATTGGGATCTGTATGACTGCAACTTTAAAATTACGTGTGGAAGTCGCATTGAAACTTCAGATCATGATTCTTAATTCGTTCCCTTGCACGGAAAGTATTGGCCCAAAGCATCGTGTGATTTTTGTGCATGCCTCCTAATATTATAATTAATTAATTATAGTGAAAAGCTGGCCTATTGTAACCTCAATTCTTTTATACATACGATAGACTACAAAAATGACAAGAAGTCGAACCTATTCCGTCTGCTACCAAGTGAAAAGATAAAAAAAATGAAAATGGTTGATTCCAAAATTAGTCACATGGTATGGGTCACATCGGTTTCTCAATCATTAAGACTATAACCTTAAAAATAGGCGTAGATACCACGTTGAGAATACTGTTTTTAGGTCACGATTTTAAGTTCACTAACCTATCGTTGAGAGCGAAGTGGTGATCAGCAAATTGGATTGAATACCAACCAAAACCATCGTATGATTCTTTGTACATTTCTAATACAATTCAGGGAATTACAGTTGACATTTATAAGTAAGAAAAATAGTTGAACCTATAAATAATTATACAGAATGGGGTATCAATAATTTAAACTTGAGTGGGGGTACCACAGAAGCATTCTTCCAGCACCGAAATAATTTTTTTCTTATTTTGTTTATCAGCAAAAGAATGTGAAATTATAGTTTAATCCAGAACTACAACAAAAGAAAATGTTCTTACATGGTGTTATAAGCCAACACATTTAGCTTCAGTTGTTGAGATATTCAAAGCCCCAACTACGGTCCTAGAACACGACTACTTCGGCTTACATGTTAGAGAGACAAATTTCCAAGTTTCAAAACTTTGGTGACAAATTATTCTGTCTATCAATTATTATAGTTAATACCGACTATTTCAAGTAGACCTCTACTTAGCATTGGCCATCGATCTTTCGTCATTCAGTTTCCACTAAGCAAAAATTCCTACGTTTTGAAAAAAATTTCGTTTTCTCAAGAACTTATACGTTGAACTTTTAATTCTTCGTTAACTTAGGAATCAGTTTTGACTTATGATATTTACTGAAACTGATGTCCATTTCGTACTTTCGCTAGTAAAACTTATTCTGCTACGCCCAACCTACGATACTCACGAGTCTGTCTCGATGAAGTGGCGACTGCGAAACACAACGCAGGTGTGACGAGTGCAGTCTTGGCCGAACCATCGCTCTCGCTGGTGTCGAAAAATTCCCTTCTCGTCTACACATCCACTGGGCCTACCTGGTAAAAATACAAAGCTATAAAATCGCATACTTGGCTTAGCTGAAGATCAGTTTGTGCGCATAGCAATTTCATCGAAGTAGTATAAGTGGAAAAACAAGTGCAACTTTTTTAAAAAAGGAAAATGTTTCCAATTCAAAAATACATCTATAAATATAAATTTCACTGTTGTAACATGAACAAGGTGCCGCAAATAATTATATTTAATACGATGCCTCAGAAATTTAGCACACAATTTTGCAACGCTTTCTACAAGTTCACGCACCACTTTTGGCCCCATTTTCTGACGACCGGCCGACCGCCGCTCCACTGATGCCAGACTCCACACCTTCCTTCTTTCGAGGAGACGGAGGAAAACCCAATGACAGAGTGCCCAGGGCAGGCTCTTTGCCGCCAGGTCTCTGGTAAAATGTGGACGTGAAAATAGGAACGCTGGGTTTATATTGCGAGAATCCCGACGATCCATTGTGCGTTGTGACCAAAGCATTGTTCGTTCCTCTCGGCTTGGATTCAAATCGCATAGAGCCCCTGTCGTTAAGTTTCTTTGAAGGATTTTGCGTAGTAATTGAGTCAGTCGTTTTTTGATCAGATGCTTGGCCGTTCGGGAATTTTTTACGCCCTAGTCTCTGAAAAGTGAAGTTTTTCAATCGATGGACCTTCTGCGGCAAACTCGTTGACAAAAACTTGCCAGAGAAAGGCTCTTGCGTGCTAGAGAAGTGATAAGGATTTTTTGTAACTGTGAACTGCATCTTGGGCCCGAATGGTAAACTTTGTTGCGGTGGGCGAGGCTGTCTAGACGCACGCAAAGATTTTTGGTGAGGCGAGTCCACTGGCAGAGATGAATCGAAAATATCAATGTAAAAGGAACGAGGCACCCTTATTTCTTCATCATCTCGTTGGATGGCGGGTACTGTTACTTCCGGCTCTATTGGTATATTTTTGTTCTGAGTTTCGGGTCTGAATGACTTGCCGAACGATGAACTATCTGGAGGTTGGTCCCACACTTCCGACTTCTCTGGTGAAGAGAAAAAATTTCCATCGAATCTGAACTTCTCTCTATTACCGCCAGTTGCTTCCACGAAGCGGTGAAATTCATCTTCAACATTAAATGAAGACAGAGACTGACGCACCCAAGCTGTCCTTACTCCCACAGCACAACCCAAATGTTGCACTAAAAAGATTGTGACTAGAATCAACGCTTTGGAACGCAGAGATGAACTCGCCTCGGAATTAAGTTTGTACATAACCTCTTCCAATTCATATTGGTGAACCAGCTTATTTTTTAAGCTTGTTTTGTTACATTCGTCACACATGGGAAATATTTGATTTGATACACCCTGAGGCGCTTTATCACTTTCGTTATGTGCAGCACCGTGTCTGGAATGTGTTAGAAGTTTTCGCTTCGGAAACTGTCGACATTGCATCGACGTTCTTAGGTTATTTCGGCTGGCATCTCCAGCGTTGTCACATCGTTTCGTTTCATCACGCCGCATTTTGGTCAGTGGTGAATGCTATTCTGCCCTGAAATGAGCATGATGACCGATCTGAAAAATTGGAAGCAACGTTAAACAACGCAAATACGGACTGAAGTGGAAAGTTTATTCAACACGCACCGCCACAAAGAACTATAAAAAGACACGACCGCAGAATGAATTCGGATCGTGTCGCGTGATAAAATATTGACAAAGACTAAGCAAATTACAAAGAATTTTGTGGACACTTAGTGGAACGTACATGCGTGGAGGTTGGGTTGGAGTTGATAAGAAAAGTGCGCGAGAAAGGGACTCTCAGTTCTTGTCTGTTTCAGAGGTGCTAATGCCCGATGTCCATAAAAGGTGCAAGAGGCTTTTATGTGGCACACAAACTGGCGTGCATTTACACCGAGTAATTTAACTTTTCCAGAGCAAACGCACGTTGCCATCAACCAAAGGTAAAGAATAAGAATATTTCTATGAAAGCTGGGACTTTCGTTTTTACACAAGCTTTACTCGAGATCATTTCACGAGTTATTCTACAACATTGAGTTACGTAGGTTTGCCATAAAATGCCAACTGTGTAGAAAGCGTGTTAGCTTATTCATCGTAGCTTTCTCTAGTGCCGTAGCTAGAAAGCTCAATGCGTTTATCGAGCGTCCATTCACCATCTTAATTTGTCTAATTTATCATTTGGCTGAGAACGCGTTGCAGAGGC
Organism: Orchestia grillus; assembly: GCA_014899125.1. Classification (NCBI taxonomy): domain Eukaryota; kingdom Metazoa; phylum Arthropoda; class Malacostraca; order Amphipoda; family Talitridae; genus Orchestia; species Orchestia grillus. Next base: position 5,987 of record VOMN01002831.1, read on the forward strand.
AATAGATAATGCGTTAATAAATAATTGCAAACCAAATACTAGACCAACAGCTTTTCGGTGCATGGCAGCGAACAACACACAAGGCATCTTTTAATATCCATTTTCATTCTGGGATTTTCGAGTTAATATCGTTCCCGACATGTCCAATTGTCGTGTTCATGAAATAGCAGATCGCGGCCTGCCCCGGCTGCTCAGACGAGAGCCTCACGAATGCTGACCGAAAAGTGCGAGCCAAAATTCCTGTACCGTACGNTGCTTCCTACTAGGTTTCTAACCATTAATTAATTGAGAAATATAATTTAAAAATTATTAGATAGCACGTACACTACCCGATTTATTTCTATACCAAACAAGTTGAAGATCATAGGATATTGCTAATGTGTACGAGGAAGGATGAAAAGTTTAAGGAATTTCACTGGTTCCGGTTCCGGTTACCTACAATCAGCTATGCGCTCACTATTGTGCAATACAGACCTTCTGTAAAAGAAGCCCATTTTGGAACCGTGGAAAATAGCCTTTTGAGACAAGAGAGAATATCAAATTTCGAGCGAAACCCGAATAAACTAGGACGCAGATCAAGAAGACTTTAGATAGCGTTTACGGTACTACTGCCACAAAGAAAATTGCAGCCTGCAAGTGGTTTCACAGATTTAAAGAAGGAAGAGAATACCATAGCAGTGGAAGGCCAGAAACATCAAAAAATGATCAAAACATAGCGGCTGCGCAAAATTTCACCAAAGAAGATAGGAAAACAGTTAATCAGTTAAATATGCCCCCAGACATTTCATACGGCTCGTCAGATTCATATTTTGCATGATAATTTGGCACCAAGTAAGCTTTCAGCGCGACGGGTCTCGAAAGCGTTGCGCTTTCATCACCTGATTTTTTTTATAAAGCCCCCCTTCAAAGTGATCTATCCTTTATGATCTTGAACAAAATTAAATATGAAGACCATTTTTTGGTCAAAATAATGATTATAGACGTAACCTGGATCAACCAGTATGATCCTGAATCCAAACAACAGTCAAAACGGTGGTTTTCTACTCTGACTATAGGGGTTATTGAAATTCAAATAGCAAAGGTCAGCTGAAACAATGACGGCCACCAGTTGCTGGGATTCACATGGGGTGATTTGATACTAATAGTTTACCTTGAAGATCAAAGAATCGTACCAGGAGCTTAATCACTATGTTAATGTCTCAAGGAAGCTGAAAGATTTGGTCAAGAAACGGAAAGGGGAACAAATTTCGGAACGAAAAATTCTGAGAACTTTTTGATCGACCCTCGAATAGCACTCCAGTCCTCATTGTATCGGACTAAAGGCAAGACGTTTTTTAAAATTTAAATTGGACCTTCTGAACATTAGAATTCATTGACATGGAAGGACAATTCCCTTTTCCCCGCAATATCGTAAGAGGAGAACTGCAATCACATCACGATCTGGAGCAAAAAAGAGAGGAGTCNACATCATCTACACGCGGAACACTAAATTCTGTTCTAAGCGCATCAGCTTTCCGATGCTATGCAAAACGTCAAAATTTCCAAGCAAAAAGCTGATTCATCGCATCAGCTGACGTGAAAAAGCCACTAACCGAGCTTTTTTGGTGCATAAATGATGGCCGCAAAAAGTTCTTCTGGTGCTCGGGGAAGGAGAAATCTTTTCTCAATCCATTCGTTGAAAGAAAACGGTATTTAACTTAGCAGATAAAATAAAATATTAAATAGGATTATAATATAAATTAAAATACTCCCGTGGGGGTTTAAGTCAAATGGTTATGATTATTATCTGAAAATTATTTTATATTTCTCAAATAGAAAGGAGATGAGAGCCCTAACGTTCCGCGAACTCTTTATCCAGATCTCAGACACGCACAGAAACATTCGTATCATATTTCTGGGCCTACCAACGCAAACAAACCACAAGCAACTATAAACTTCAAATAATTCAGATTGTATACTAGTTTTTGCTTCAACATTGAGTTACGTAAATAAAACTTGAAATCTCCACCGATAAGGGAATTATAGTTTGTTAATTCTATTTCGTTAAACTATTCCGATATAAAATGTTATCAAACCAACTCTAACCACAAACTTATATCGGTCGGTGCAAGCTGATGCATATCTGTGTACAATCATTATTTATACGTTCTGTTTAATAAAAAAAAACTTTAAATTAGTTCACTCGTGCTCTCTGACCTCTCCGGCATAAGCCGACTGTTTTTGAATGTACTCAACAACTAGAATATAATTCAAATCCACCCGAATACAGTACGTGTTCGTCAAAAAACCAGCTTAAACAATTTGAAACTATTTATTGCTAAAAACGTGACATTATTTCAAAGATATTACAGACATGAATTTCTCAAACTACAACAATGAACAGTTCTATACATAGCTATCTGTGGGCCCGAATAAGTTCCATAACTTCTTAGGCATCCTACAAGACTACATGCTAAGCGTTCACATACGTATAAATATCCTAATGCACTTGTACATAGCTTGCTGGGGAAGGAATGAAGGGTAAAGCCATGAAGATGACGTGCTCAAATTATAGACTCGCTATCCAAGGAATATCCAAGAGAATGATACTTCTCACCCAGAAAACCTAAAATATCTCAGAAAAGTTAGGGAACGTAAATCTTCAAGTTGTCACTTTAGGACGTAGACATTAGTGTCAAATCAATTCTCAACCGCGAGACTTATATCAACTTAATTATTAGACTTCAGATATTTCCTTCTGACTTGCCGAACCATAAGGACTTAGTGCTCAAAACTTACCTCTAGTGTTAGAAAAAAGCACCAGTAGAAAAATATATTTTACTCATAATTTGAAAGGGTATACCACCAAACGTGCTACCTGCAAAAAATCAGTTAACCCAAGTTTGGGGGATTGGGTTATGCCGAATGCAATAAAAATGTAATAAACATTGTAACGATATTAATAGCTTTATACATTGCTATTAATGACAATGTTTTACGGAAAATACTTGCGATACCGTTTTTCAAGAGTTAACACCAACTTTTTACTGTTTTGGTCAACTGTATGCATTCTTGGATACAGGATTTTCGACAGGAGACAGTTACTTCTAATCACTGTTTTTTTACGACTCCACACACCTCAGCAACAATGAATGTCTTCATCCCTCTAGTTTCCAGCAAACTTGTCTCCTACATTGCTGGCCTCAGTTGTTCGTGTGGACGAGATTTAGTTTTGATGTTGGTCAGGAGGTGAAAACTTTATTGACAATATCAAGGAAACAGTAAAGTTTTGCGCCAACGGTAGGCTCATTATTATTGCTTTCACCAAACGTTCATGGGTATCTTTTGAGAGTATATTGGGGGTGAAACATTTGTATTTGTTGTATAATTATTATGCAAATAAGCCGCAATACGTATTGTTGCATCCTAATGAGTCTCCGTGCAGCTCATATCTAATCCACAACTCCGGATCGTTAAGCAGTGGTACTTTGAGATAATTGGATGATACACTACTTATTGCAGCACATTTGCATAATAATTATCCAGAAAATACAATTATTTTACCCCAAATACTCCCTGAAACATGAACATGGACGTTTGGCTAAAGCGTTAATAAGAAACCTTTAGTTGGCGCAAAACTTTACCAATACCATTTCGTGGATATTGTCAGTAAAGTTTTCACCTCCGAACAAGCATAAAAATTATCATTAATGAAATAAATTTTACGAGCTTGTGTATTAACAAAATTTCAACTATAAATGCTAACGTATAGCAAACAGCCGATAAACAAATTGACATAACTAAAATTTTCTTGATATGACACACCAAATATGAACGTTCATCAGCAGTTATAGCTTCAGATTCTAAAACTGTACATACAAAAATTAACCTAAAAGCACCAATTTTCAAAACACGGGGAAACTAATTAGAAGCGTTTCTTAAATGGAAGATCATAGTTTCATCAACACTAAAGTTCCGGATAAACGCCATCGTTCTTAACACGAAAAAGTTCACAAGAGATGACCACTGTTGGAATTGCTTCCACATGCTTCACTCTCCACGTCTGGATTGCGAATGCGACGCTATGCAACTGTAGCAGTCGCTTCCCACCCCGGGCGCAACCGTCCAAAGAACACGCGACTGCCGCGACCCTTCGCTTTCTGAGTATTAACCCGGAAACTCCCGATTGGAAAATAAGAAAAATATGTGCGTATACTATCGTTCCGAATGTTGCGTGGTGTGTTGTAAGGAAGTAGGGTTACTAATGATCAGCTGCGTTTAGTTTCATAAGATACCGCTACGTTATCCGACATTGAAGTTGTTTTATTATTGACCTTATTGTAGCATTGATGCTATCTCAGCATTGAAATTGTCTTTGCTTTGAAAATTGCCTTACTATAACACTGAAATTGTCTTACTGTAGCACTGAAGTTGTCTTACTGTAGCACTGAAGTTGTCTTACGGTTAAAATTGTCTTAGCCTTTTTTTACGGCCGAGTTTGTCACTTTTTTGTATACTTTCGAATGCTATTTTCCAACTCAGTCCAAAAAGCACACTAGTAATTTTAAATGCAGCTTAGGTGGCAAGGTTTTCTGCGAAAAAGAAATAAATATTCATATATTTTACCATTTACTCTTTTTTTCCGGAATGTATCCCATTAATAGGAAATGAATAAAATATTTTCTTTCAAATAGTCATATTTAACCTCTTAAAGAAATTAAAAAAAAGAAATTCATTTTAGAATATCCAGACCTAAAGCTACAAGTCACCAGACTGATTTCGGAATCAACCATTTTTATTGTTCCATCTTTTCACCTCGTAGAATTCGGAATAGATTCGAATTTTGTTATAATTTTTGCAGTTTATCGTGTGTATAAAAAAATCAAGGTTACAATATGCCATCTTTGCACCATAATTACTATATTATGAGATATTATCACGCTTCACTCTTCGTGCTTAGGAACGAATTTCGAATCAAGATCCGAAGTTTTTAATACGACTTCCACACGTAATATTTAGATTGAAGTCATGCAAGTCCCAATTAGAAGTTCCATCGAGACTTTCATGCTTTAATTTTAAGGCTGTAATTTTACTAATTGAAAAACCGAAAAATATATACTTTGTATGTGACTAATTTCGGAATAAACGATTTGACTTTTTTTCGTTACAAATGTAGGAATTTTGCACGATAAATCATTCCACGTATACCAATAGTGATAGAGTAAAAACGAACTTTCACTCATTAATATACCACGTCTCAGAACTACCATCGTTGAGACCCCCTGTTTCCAACCTTACGGTAAAGCGGACAAGCGTGACGTCCTCGAAAAAATCGGATTAGCTGCCCCAGGAAAACTAGTAGGAAAACGTACTATGTGATTTGATGCTCTTCGCTCCTCAGACAGGAGAGGGTACCGGCGGCGGTTAATTTCTCTACTCTCGGGCGCAATGGGTGAAATGGTCTCGGGTCAATGGGGGAAAGCCGAACTCTTGAAGATATCGGGCGCAATCGCCTGGTGAATCCCGCGGCTGCCCCGCTGTGAAGCTAGGAGGCGCTCGATCTTTTTTTGTGGTTGGCAGGCATAGAAAGTCGGGGAGACGCACAACGGAGCCCGGAGGTACGGGCAAAAACGATCAGCAAACTTGGGATCTTATCGGGGCACAGGCGCTAAAAGTGGTTCTCATGCAGAAGAAAGCCATTAGCTTGTACGTGCGGCTGAAGATGTAGTGAGTTTTGAATTGCTATCAGGCGTTAATAATGTAATAAAATTTACAAAGTATTTATTTTTGTTTTTATTACGTGCACGTTCAGCATATGCTTTATGCAAAATGAGGTACCCTACAATTTGTATTAAGATTATACTTTCCGATATCGTCTCTTCAATGCCTCCTGGTACTCCTCAAAAACAGAAAGTTTAACCAAAAATGATCTACATAAGAAGATATAAAGTGACAGGGGATATTGAGATGGCAATTAGTAGCGTGAAAGCGATTGATAACTTGAACTAATCGCGCTGTCGTGAAGCACCAGCGAGAGACAGCTCCGCATGCTCTGGTGTATTAGGGAACCCGCGTCACACTGATGTGCAATGCAGAGTACCGCAGCGAGAAAGAGGGAAGCTTCGATGATGCATCAACCAAAAGGCTTTCAGCCAGCTTTGTACCTTGACAGCGACCATAAATCTCTGTCGTGCAAAGAGCGTCCATAAATCTCTGTCGTGCAAAGATGCCCCAATGCAAGCCTTGGGGTTAGAGCGAAGGTATTGTGTGGTGCTCCTCTGTGAAGTACATGAAAGAAGCTCATCGCATGCATCTTCCCTTCTTTCTGAGAGCAACTTTCTTTTCTAAATCATCACATCGCAAGCCAATGAAAGTTTGATGAGCCTTAAAGTTCGAAGTATATATTCGTCTAAATGTCTACTACTTATTTTCATTCCTAGTCTAAAGGAATAAAACTTTCAGACAATACCGCAATGATACCTCAGATCGACTCAACTTTAAAACACTAACTGAATAATATTTATAGATAGAAACGATACATGATATGATAACAAAAAATAAATTGATTCATTGCCATTAATAACCTTGAGTTATTGATGTACTTACAGTAACAGTTTAAGCGACGGATGTTTTCCTGAGTTATGAACGACACTACGCATGGAAGTTTCGTTCCGTATTGTTGCCAAATTATATCAGAATTTGATAAACTCGTTGTATGATTTTTTCTTATTCTGATTTTAAACTTCTTCATATCAAGCTTCGGCAAATATGTCATTGTGAGAAAGACTTGAAGCATTCTCTATGATGACGCACATACGTAAGTAATTCAGGGAATCAATGTGTTTATTAGCACTGATCATTATTAAAACCGTCTGCTTAATTCGAAATAAACGATCAAGAAAGAAAGAAAAAAGGAAGAAAACTCGATTATTCTGAAATCAGTCGTATAAAAAGCTTGTTACAAGTCAGTTTTTCAACTAGTAAGACTACGACCGTAAAAATTAATGAGGACGTCACGTTGAGACTTCAATAGTTGTGATATTCTTTATTGGCCTATTGTTCGGCTCGAAGTCATTAGCACCTTTAAGGCAAATATTGCCTAAAAATATCGTATGATTTTTTGTACATACCTGATACAGCAAAAAAATAACAATGCGAAGATAAGCTGCAAAATGTGGAAAAGGAGTTGAACTTCGTAAGAATCACTCAAAATTGAACATCGATTAGTTGAATCCGAGTTTTAGTCCTAGTTACATTTCAACTCGTATTGCTCAGAATAAACCTTTATGGTTCGACTTCTTACCTACTACGACAGTGTTATGTACAACATATTTACCCTGTATTTCTAGGCAGTCG
>VOMN01002835.1:0-12082 GCA_014899125.1 Orchestia grillus
CTTTCTAACACTGTACACTTCGACTCTTGTACACTTTTGTTTGTACACTCCGACTCTTAATCGGCTCAGGAGCGGCGACGCTACAATCGACCATCCGCGACGGCGGTCAACACAAGAGTCGCATGGACGAAGAAGGGACAAGAAAGCACACAATTTTAATTTTAACACATTCATTATTGTAATGTTACGGGAAATCAAATTTGCAAACTACTTGGAAAGCAAAGACACAGGTTAAGGACGAAACGGCACTGGTCAACTGGTGAGCACTAAGAACACGGAAACACCGCGCGTCTCGTCACCATTCGAATCCGATAACTTCTCAAAGTGCATTCGTTGCACCGCACTGTGCACAGTCCCGCTGACGCAATGTCACGGCGATCATTTACGGCTCGAAGTCTGGCGGCTTTGCGGATGTTCCCGGCGTAGCTGCTACGTTGTAATACGACGTCGGTCTGACATCGAATTCGGCGTGCAATTTTGACGCAATGTTGTTATCCTCGCTCACGTTGAAGAGCATTCGACTTGGCCTCCCCGAGGTGTTCTTCCGTTGATCTCGATGAAGTTCCATGCTTCTCCAGTATTAACGTTTGTAGGGTCTTGATTACTGCTCCTCTCAAATTGCAATGAAGATTCGTGATAGTTGTTCAGTGACAATTGAAGTGTTCTGATGGATTGAGCGGTGAACAACGGCAGAGTTTTAAAGGTCCCGACATTCCTCCCAAAGTGCGGGCCATACGCCCAAGGACGGGCGCGGGCCGACGCCCTTCACCCTCTCCGCCGAAAATTCAACTCCCGATCTTCAATCGCAAACCTTTCAATTGAAAATAGACACGTCTATGCATGGGTTAGTCGCACTTCCATTCGTGAATTCAGTCTGCTCGTCCTAAAATCTATTAGTCACGCCTCCAGCTGAACCTCCTAAACCAATCCTTATCCTCTCATGTCACGTCAAGTTTGCAAGTCCCGGCTATATCTCTCGGATAAATTTGTTTTCTGCACGAAATTAAATTGTTAGAAATTCCTCGGTTTAGCCATTGTTTACTTTCGATGACCTTTCTGAAAAGTGATTCCCTACGAGAACCACAAGCCCCACTTCACTGACTTTTTTGGAGATGTACGTGTTGCTCAACGAACGAGAGCTCTCAATCCATGAGAGTATGGTCGTCACCCACAAAGTCTTAAAGTTGGATCTAAAGTTGTTTTTCCAATTATCCTCAACAAATTTCCTCACCAAGGAATCTATATTCCTAATTTCACTACACTCTAGAGAGCGAAAAATAGGACAATTTAGTACGAACTTAAGAAAACACGGAACCAATACACCAAAGTGTTCCCACATACGATTCCCTGTGTACAGTAACAGCATGTTAACATTTGAAACATTTGTTTACTCCAAGTAATTTACGTCAGGCACAGTTTGATAATCCAATGAGAAATCACGAAAAACCGGAATCAGAATCTACACCACATTGGGGCTCAAATAGGCTACCAGGCTTCTAGGGCAACCTACGTAGAAATGAAGGCCATAAAAATTATTCAGTGCCTCCAAATGGAATGCAATGATATAATTTGGTGCGTGAGTGATGAAGTACTAATTTATTACAATTTCTAGTGACATCATGGAGGCGTAATTGGGCAGAAATTAATTCATGGAGAATTGGGTCACTGCTTATTCTAACGGTTTTGAACATAAAATTTCCCAGCAAAAACTTATAAGACTTGGGCTTTTTCAGAATTCCAATGCATTTAAGAGTTGTCAGTGTGCTTATTGTAGTCCAGATGTGCAATAGCTTTTATCGCGTTTTTCTGTAGGGTAAAAACTTTGTTCATTTTTTTTTAATCGATCCCATACCATACTTCTATTCCATATTGAATAAGCGGGTGAATGAGTGTATGACATAGGATTTTCAAGGCATCAGTAGGCAATATATTTCTTACTTTATGTAGTACACCAATCGACTTCTAAAGCTTTTATTACAAATGGATGAAATGGTTCGCTGAAAATCAAATGCTTGTCAAGGATTATTCCCCGAAACTTTGATCAGTTTGCTCTATTATACCATTTCCCATCGTTATTTGCAGGAGCTTAAGTTTCTGTACGAGAAAGAAATGTACTTCGTTTTGCTTCTAATGATGCAGATTGTTTTGGCTATAAGCCAAATAGAGATTTTTCCTAATTCTGTACTCCTTTGATCAGTTGATTCTTCAATATTGTTCGAAGAGATTCTCGATGAGAGGGTCTCATCATTCATAAAAAGTATTAAATTAAAATGGGAGGTGCATTTTAACGCATCATTGATGAAAATTAAGTACAGTAGGGGTCCCAATACTGAGCCTTGTGGTACCCAGTGGGTCACATTCAACATATCTGATTTTGCACCTCCGATTACAGAAAATAATTGGTTACGGTCTGAGAGATATGAAGTAAACCACTAACGAGGAGTTTCTCTCATTCCATGGTGTTTCAGTTTGGATAGAAGGATTCTATGATTTACACTACCAAATATCTTTTTCGAACTCTAAAAAGATGGAGAATATGAGAAAACCCTCGTCAATGTCTGAGTACAGGTATTGAAGTTGACTTGAAATGACTCGAGTTGTTAAACCTTGAGACCGGAAGCCCAAAATGTTCGATATATACATACGAATTATGTTCAAAAAATGAATACAATTTTATACATACTATTTTTTTAAATATCTTACTAAAAATCGAATGAACAAAAATTGGTTTATAATTGTTTATACACTGTCATTCTTTTTAAAAATTGGAGTTACCCTTGCTATATTTAGAGCGTTCTGGATAATTCCAGTGGAAAAGATCTATAAATTCAGCTAAAATGAGCGAAATTAAGTCAGTGATGGATTTTCAACACTTCACATATTGTAAACGTTTCACTTCCGTTTGACTTAGTTTTTAATGCATTGATAGTTTATCACCTCGCTATTAAATACTGGTGTGGAAAAGAAAGAATGGCTTACGCTTGAGTGAGATAATGCAGGTGGTCAAGTTTGAATCATTTGAACGTTGTCAGCAATGTTATTACCTATACTTACGAAAAATTTGTCGAACACACCCGCAATGTTTCAGTGGTATGTTACATTATTATTTACTATTTTTGTAACTATTTTTCCTTGTTTTCTTTCTTCGATCTGTAAGATGAGTTCAGCAGATACCACATTTTCTTACCGTCACTCTTTTGCTGCGAGAACATTCAATGAAAATTCTTTTTTGCAGACCTAATTTGACTGGTTACATATTTTCTGAATCTATTGTATAATATAGGCAAAATTTTACCTTTGTGCATCAAGTACGAGATATGCTTGGCGTTTTTTGATATTGGATTCGATATCTTGACTGACCCAAGGCTTCTGCTTATCGTTTGGTGTGACAGTACGAGTTATGATTGGGTAACATTCATTATATGCATCGTTTATGAGGTTCGTCGGTGTCATCATAGCATTACATATAAATTCCTTTTGTAACTGCATTCAGGTCTGCCGGTGTTATTTCGTCTTAAAAATTTGATAAAGCCGAGTTAATTTTACGGTATGAACAAGTTTCTAGAAGTTTCTGGTTATTTTCTATGAAAACATTTTATTAGAAATATCGGGAAGTGGTCGGATACATCTTAAGTTAATATTCCTCTCAAGATGTCAGTCGGTACTGTAACGAAAAATTTATGAATGTAGCGGATTCCAGAGTTACCCTATGCGGCTCAGAAATTATAGGCAAAAATGACTGAACGAGATGATTAAAAAAGTTCCGAGTTGAGTCAGTTTCCAAAATTTAGCAGATCTAAGTTAAAATCTCCACAATTTCATTATATTGAGATTTATTTTGAGATTCAATAATTCGGTTGAGTTCATTATTGAATACATTCGAATTGCCAGAGGCAGGTCGGTAGATGGTTCCTTACAGTAAACGTTTTTGACTCGTTTTATTTCAATAAACAATGTTCCAATATCATTTATAATTATTGGCACTTCGCCGGAATAATTTTTGCTTTAAATTTATTCGAGATAAAGCACTCACCCCAACACTTCGTTCCCCATTAGTTCGCAGAACATGGTAAAGGAGAAATTATTTATATTTGCCATACCTTTTGATATGGAATCAAGCCAAATTTCGGTGAAACACATTGCATCGAAGTCATAACTCCGTCATAGTGCAGTTTATTTCATCTAGTTTAGAGAAGAGTGATTTACGGTTCCAAGAAAGACTAGATAATTTATTATTACACTTAGTTGCGGGTATTTTATATTTATCAATATTAAAATACTTACAGAATGATGTATCATTTAGGTCAGGGCACGGTGAATTCATATGAATAAGGTCGGGGTCAATATTAGGAAACATTTCATACAGATCTGCTAGGTAAATTGAACGACTTATTTGTTAAGTAATGGACAAGAACGTGCAACTAAACTAGATAAAATGCTAATCTAAAAAACTTAAATTACAGGTTTCGATTTTTCGTTGCTGCAAATGTGTTAGAAGATGTCCTTTTCGGTGCATTGTATCTCGTGGCTCTGGTTCCTATTGACCACATCTCAGGTTTCGTAATTTCATCTCCGTAATTTCAGAATTTCATTTTGAAGATACTGAATCTAGGGTTCAAGTTAGTTAGCTCAATGAGTTCGATGGTAAATTCCTTCGCTTTGTCTTATAATACGAGACATGTCTTGAGTGGAGTGTTTCCGTCAAGGGATATGAAGATGCTACCTTGTCCTTTGTAGGAAAGAAGATCTGCTCGGGTACCATTGATAACTTTCTTTTTCTTGGCAGTTCTCCGGTTCACGAGCGTGAAACCATCATCCTTGTCAACGTTTACGGCTTCTTTCGTCTCAGTTTCCGGCTTGGACTTATCTGTATGGCTTTGAGTCGCCACTATCGTTTCTGAACAGAAGCTCAAATCTTTATAAGACGGTTCAGAAATTGTTTCTGGTATGCTTACTTCCGAGATATTTGCATTCGCTTTGGATTCGATTTCACTGTTGATGACCGTGATATTTTGTTTTTGACATGAATTATTTTCGGTAGGAAATTGGAACAATTGGAGACTAGTATATCTAGTCGTCTTGGATAAATTTGGCGGCTGAAGTTTCCGTTTCCTTTCCGGAGCCTCATTTTCATCAAGAGCTCAGCTAAGTTGCTGAGTTTTCTCTCAACTCTCGTAATCTACGTTATCTCCTCACCGCCATTTGAACTAAAGTGTTATGACGTTGAACTGAGTGAAAGTGCAAGCTGTCTACCGACTGAGTATTAATTGTAATTAGGTCAATTTCAATCATTAACTCAATCATTGATCAAGTTTGTTGTGTTGGCTGCGGCTTTGGGATATAGATATATATATCCTGAAACCCATCATGGCGTCACCTATCATGAGGCTTGATAACAGGATATAGATGATTGTATTGAATTGGGTTGAAACTAGCTGGTTGAGTCGTAATGGTTCGTGGTCGTTAAATAACTTCAGGAGACGATATTCAGATCGTTTCGAAACTTAATTTCAGAGTGCGTTGCTTGGGTATATGTTGACACGTAACGTATCATAAACCTGAACTAAGAGTCCACGTACGAACGAGCACGTGAAAGCGACAACTCATCGAGAGTAAATGAGACAGGGATCTGTTCTCACGTGAGTCGCGATTCGCATTGTTTTATTTGAAATTGTACGCTGTTTTGTGCATTGTATGATTTCATTTTTGGAAACATTTTATAACAAGTCGAGGCGAAATTTTATAACATGAAGTGCCAAAGCCCTCTGCGCGAGCTGCGGTGCTGACGGGGCATGTTGATTTGTAGGTTAATTGATTATCATTTACTAATTGGCAATGCATTCATGTGTTCACGTATTCATGCTCAGGTCAGCGCCATAGGTGGTAGGGCTCTTCCAGCGAAGAGCCTGACAATGTATTTTTCAATTTGTCCAAATTTTAGTTTTTTATACCTCGTTTTCTATTACAAAATCGAAAAATTTACCACGAACAAAAATACGCTTATTTGATCGAGTTTCATTCGTGAGCCAAATTCGAAACAGATCCGTCCTATAGGGAAAATCCTTTAAAACAGGACAGTACCCTGAAATCACACCTAACTAGTGATGTGCCGATTCCAAATTTTTTGCCGATGCCGATACCAACGCCGATTCCTAAGACACCCATGAAAATAAAACGAAACCAAGTCTAAAACAGGATGAAAACATTCGAGGTGCCAGACTCAACTCTTGTTTACGTTACGACTTATCACATGAACTCGCCATCGTTGACTCTGTTTTCAAATGGGTGCGTTCAGGACCAGTTTGATAAGAAAATTCGTGGTAGGAAGGATAGCAACGCTTTAGTAACTGCAAGTATTTTGCACTGAAGAAATAAGGACTATTTAGTATGGATCGATCGAGGAGAACGAGAAATCTATGCACAAGGTGTGTTCCCACACAAGAGAACCTGCTCATGGAAACAGTAAATTAAGAAAATGAGAAGAAGAAAAGATAAAGATTATTCAGCAATGAAGAAATGAAAAATGGAAGAAATAAAGTGGGCACGAAAGATAGAAGTCCCGGAAGACGGTCTATTTATAGCTGCAACTAACCTAACAGTGCTCCCAAAGGGGGGAGGGGAATGGCTAATCCCCCATTGCACAGGATAGACAACCTAACTAAACTAGCTCTACTGCTTATGACCTATCTGATTAATGCAATAAAAGCGGGGAATGCTCAACATCTCAACCCATATAGGTCTTAATGCTCAACAAGTAGACGCCCTGACATTTTTGGCACATCGCTGAAAAAGGCTTGACAGGTGATGTTAATTTCTCCAGATGCCTTATTATTTACCGTCAATCCGACACGAAATATTGTTATTCGCAGTACCACTGATACTGGCCGGCTCCTCTGAGTCTCGCTGATTAGTTATGAATACAGCCCCGGGAATTTTCTCCTATCTAAACCCTTAAGGCGTTACAGAGAGAAGGACAGACCAACCAAGCAAGCAACACCGGGCTATTATTATGTATGAATTACGAATTGGACGTTTGTTGAAACATCAAAGTTTTATCAAAATTTTGAAATAATCTGACGGAAGTACAATTTACACGCATCATATATACAAACAATATTATATAATTGGCGCTCAAATTAGGAAAAAAAGTCGAAGTGTGCGGACAAAGCCGGCACATTGCATGATGTATACATGTAGATATGTTTGGTTTGTAGCACACAATATTCTAGGCTTTCTATACCTAATGCTCGTGAGACGGTAAGAGAGACGTTGTGAGCATTCTAAACTTAAAGGCACCCACAAGCGCCGACCAGAGAGGGTAACTGCATTCTAGAGGCAAGTCTCTGCAGAGCTAATTAAGCCACGTCGAGTGTAGAGTACCAGTGCAATAACGTAATGCATCTCTAGCTCAGGTCAACGAGGGAAATTCCAAGAAATGCAGAATTTTAGATACGGTACTAACAAGCAACAGCCACATGCTGAACTGTAGCCCGTGGGAACACGTTACGATGATATGGCACAAGACGCTTGGCATCGCTGTAAAGACTTACGAGTAAATGAGACAGTTTGGAAAAAGCTGAGTCTATGTGAGAGGGACAGAATTGGAGTCTGGATAGCCATTAAACGCAGGGCGCTAGGCCGAAACTGTTGAGCTTTGTCAGGGGCTTTTAGTAAGTCCGAGAGCTAGAACTTGCTGGAAGTTATACATTTGACCGAACGAATTAATTTATTGCACTTGAATTAAACTATTAATATAGCATCTAGTTTGTCTGTCGTTATATATTGCGAATAACTCGCCTAAAGCAACTCTCTTTGTGGATGCTCAATCCATTGAGTTGTCACGAAGTAGGTTGTTCGTTAGCTCGATAAATAGCGGTCTACCTGGGTCATCTTGCACTACTTTCTGTTGGCTAAGTTCGTACAGAACTTTACAAGTTCGGGTGCTGTTTTATTCGTTGATTTTCGCTGAAGAACTGTGTTTGGTATTTTTTTGCTTTGTGTTCACAGACAATCCTGAAGTGGGTGGGTGTATATTTATCCTGCAAGTCCCCGGAACGCGAATGGGAGCGGATTTCTTGAGTCACAGATTCGTTGATTTGAGAATTAAACTGAGATGTACCATCATGTACCATCGCTTGTCTAATCCTCCAGCTCGTTCGTTCCCTGAGTTTAAGTGAAGCTCATTTGAATAACTAGGCCGTTACTCATTCAGTAGAACTTTGCTGTTCTCTGTACTACGCGCACTGATTGATTCGTACTTGCTCTAGTGAATTAATTCATGATAAATTCAAGATTAAAAGCGAGTTTCATTTCCCCTCTGAGTATCGCCAAAACACTGCGTGCCCTGTCTGCTCGGCCGAAACGCTACCTAATAGTAAATGTGGAAAACCAGGGTTAATAAGAAGCCGAGTAATAGAAATAAATATATAACGAAAAGAACCCGTAGGCATCCTACAATTATATGATGGGATAAAGATTATACTTGAAGAAAACGACACCATTCACTGTATTGTTAACTTTAACTTACGCGTGACAGACTATTGGCATCACCATAACTGTCCAAGCAGTGTTGCCCAACATGTACGTTGACAAGTAGCGCGAATGTATTAGCTCCAAAAGTAGTCGATTAAACCTGTTTGTTGCCTAAACTTGCATATTAATTCGATCAAAAAATTCTTTTAATTAGATACAGCACGAGTTAACACGCACGTGCATGCTCGTACAGCATTTGATGAACATCAAATACTTGATGCCACGTTAATGAATACAAACTGTTTTCCCTAATAAAAATTAATATCACTAAAATAGATGAAAAAATGTACATGCACTTACAAACAGGCAATACTAAGCTTTAATTTCAATATATGCTAACATTATAAAATCGGTCTTTTCATTCTGAATTATTTTTATTTTCAACATAATAAAAATCGGTACGAAATTGGCAATTTTCACTGTGCGCCGATGCCGATTCCGGTAAAAAGTGCCGATTCTTGCCGATGCCGATTAATCTGCACATCATTTCCCGTAACTGTAGCGTCCCATTTCTGAACATGCAGCAGAATCTCCGTACCTACCAAATCATTGCAAGCAAACCCCTTTTCCCCAGGTGGGCAGCTTCTTGAATTGGTTAGCTTGGAAAAAGAGTTTATGCCATACTTTTGTCAAACTATTAAAATAAAGAGGTGCACGAGTCCCAGCTTCGTGTTTTACTGCCTGGCACGATCTAAATTTCACATGCGCGGAGAAGCTGACCATTTTAAGATATATCTATTTCTCCCTGAGTGCCTCTCTGATAAGATTACGAGATTTACTTTGAAAAGTTTTTCTTTCAGTTTTATACAAACCCTGAACTTGTTTTCGGCCATTTATTTGCTCAGAAACGGTCCTCAGCAAAGTACCTCATAGCATTGCCATGCTGCTGAGAAGATCTCATACCAAACAGTCAACCTCTTCTGTAGGGAAATTCAAGTGGGTGTCGATGTGCCCAGGCAGTGCAGTGTCGCAGCCACTAGATTGGAGCACACCCCAACACTGATTTGGCTCCAAGTTTCTTGTAGTAACTTCCGCATAGAATGGAGACGAACTCGGGAACTCACTGCTAAATTTCGCAATACTCGTTTCGCAAAACTGCGTTCCTCTCCTGCAGAAAATCCACTTTGCAAAGCTATTCACTAGTGAGTTGGCAGAGGATATGAACTGCGCCAATGATCATCTCATTCCCTTAATAATGAGAAGGATCAATCGGTTCCGTGACTGACTTGACTGCAGTAGTCTTCTTGGGGAGTCATCCAATCCTTTTTTAGTACGACCAAATTTTAAGGACCATTATGATTTTGTTGACTCTTCACACTCTTTGATGGAGAGCTTGACTTCCTCACTGCAGCAATCTGAGGTACCCTTATCCATCCCTAAAGTAGCTGGCAACTGCATGATCAATATTGCACTTAGAATGAGTCACTTCTAATGACTAGAGTGACGACGTGTATCGCACAAGTTAAATGGTTTCACTACACTACTATATAATAGAGTTCCGGACGTGTTTCATCTGAATGTTGGACGTGTACAATTCGTTTGCCGTAAACTCGGTAAAACGCAGTAGAGGGAACAATGAGTTTCTAATTTCCTAACCATTGCCAGTAAGCAGTTGAATGTGGCAAAAGGAACTAAAAATTTGATACGATACCTATGAAACGATACCACTACTTAAGACCGAAACATAGCATTACTGAATGAGCGTTTAAGAACTGAGTCATAAATTGTGCTGACGCATAACATAAGTTTCATCGAAGTACCTTCAAATCGGGTACTTTAGATTATGTGGCAGCAACACAGAAAGAACGTCCAATCAGTTCCCCAGATAACTCAATTCTCGAGCACGCTAGGATTCGTCTTCATTCACATTCCTCCTCCTTTTTTTTACATGTAGGACATTTCTTAGAGCGGCTATCGTTTCCCTACTTTTTAAATTCTGTACTCGTTAGAAAATAGAAAGGGGGTTGGACACAATATCAGCCTTCAATCTATAAACGACAGCTTCATCGTTACTGCACCACTCTTCCGTTTGATAATTAGCACTTCCATTGTCACAAACAAATTTCCTAGTTAAAGGAAACATTCGGTAATCAAACCGCTGCATAAATCCGGTAACATTAATATGACATCTAATAACAGGCCAATCATCCTATTACCAGTTCTTTTGAAAAATTTAGAAAAAGTAATCACATATCAGCTTTCAACCCACTTAGATAAATCAAACATACTTCACAAATATCAGTATGCGTATAGAAGAAAAACGAGTACCCAGGACGCTTAACTCAATATCACTGAAAAATATACAGCGATATAGATAAAAATAATACTTTTTTGCTGCTCCTTGACCTCTCAAAGGCATTCGACAGCGTTGAACACAACAGCTTCTGCAGAAAATCTCGAGCCTAGAAGTAGACACCCTATTGTTTGAGAGTTACTTATTGAACAGATCACATGCAGTCTTCACAGAAAACACGATGTGACTTTTTAAAAGTTATGGCTTCCGGGTCCCTCAGGGTTCCATCCTCGGTTCACCTGTTTCCCATTTTTTTAAATGATTTATGATTTTCCATCAATGCCTCTTGACACAAGGATCTCGATGCACGCTGACGACGTTCAAATCGCAATAGCAAGTACTTGACTCAAGCGACAAGAAACAAAAGCAATCGCTGAAGATCTAAGCAATTCAAAATCATGACATGACCAAAATGGCCTCAAACTTACCGCAAGCAAACCCCAATGCATCATCTCTGGCTCTAAAGGTACAATAAAGAAGCTCTCTCAACGCACTGATTCAGGGAAACGAGGTAATCAAACCATAAGATAAAGTAAAAAATCTAGGCGGATGGTTCCACCGGCGCACGACTTTCCAATCTGATGTGGAAAAAGCATGCAATCAAATAAACGGAACCCTGACGTTTTTTCATCTCGTAAAGAATATGCTAGATGAGGAAGCCAGACTATTAGCCATTTAATCTCTATGGTTATCGCCTTTTGACTACTGTAGTTTACTGTGGGGAGACATACCTAAATGTCTTCAAAAAGAGTTACAAATATCCATGAACTTCACAGCCAAGGTTGTTTATAAAGGTAAATTTCAAATAATTTGATCACGTAACCCCCTTGCTGGAAGAACTGAGCTAGACCCCTATACAGCAAAGGTTTCTCATTCGTAAAGCCCGATGTTTTCTCATCTTTACACCTACCTCACAGCGGAGCAAGTATTATTCACTTCCTCCCACATAAAACGGCAAACAAAAAGAAAAACAGAAGAAATGACGCATCAGTGACCTACCGCTTATCTAACATAGGGCAAAAAGCGCTGTCAGTCTCTGTAGCCTTGCTGTCGAATAATCTTCCAGCACATGTATACAAATCCAAGTCACTGAAAGATTTCAAGGAAAATGTGTCCCGCCATTTCGCGTCTCACGAATAATACACATGTGTAAACAAATCTATTATTTTCCATCATTCTATAACTCAAATTTACGATCTGTAACACTTGCACGCGCAGCGTAGCAATACATCTTAAATAGCATTAAGTAATCACATA
>VOMN01002851.1:0-64673 GCA_014899125.1 Orchestia grillus
ATTCGATGGTTCCCTGGACATCTTCAAGAAGAAGCTGGATAACTTTCTGCTAACTATCCCTGATAGGCATCCCTTACCTCACTATCATCAGACGGCAGAGGGAAAAGGTCTCATTCAACAGCTCGCGGATAAGCGAAGGCGTACCATGCACACGAAGCGGCGGCACCCCAGTGTGGCCAAGGCATAGAGACCCAAACATTTTCAAGATATTTTAAGAAGATACTCCAGCATAAAGCTTCAGCAGGTACGAAGCAGAGCCGCTACGCAGGTAACGATGCCGCATGCATGGCGGGTCCTCCTACTCGAGAGCAGAAATATCGCCAACATTAAAATCTCATTTATCTTTCAGTGCGCCTCACATGCTCTAGACTTTTTCATTGTTTAACAATAGGGTAAGGGCTCCAGAGTCCATTCCTTCAAGCGTTTTCCGCATCGCCAAGGTAGCGCTAAGTGCATTACGCCAATAAGTGGGATGAGATCACTCGTATTTTTGGTCAGTTAGCAGGATCTGATGTCAGGATTCGATTTTCAATGCTGCTCTGTGCATCCTGTCAGGCCGAGAGCGCAACAGTCTCGTTCATAAAAACCTGGAGTCCGCATCATAAACCTTAGGCGCAATGAAGAATCGACATTAGTAAAATCTTGGATTTCGATCGTTCGTAAATTTTACATTACTTTGAAATCATTTCGTGGTTGGACTAGCCTTGCAATATCGTGGTGACTAGCCTGGTTTCCACGTTTGTTTTTTTTATTTTGAAGCCATTCAGTGTATGTAAAAGTTCTCAGTTTGGGGGAAATGAAGAGCTTGGTGTATCACGCGTGCGCGACGTTCTTTTCTGCGCCGCAATATCTCCAAGTATCATACACGGGGCATTAGGCTTCTTATTTAATTTCTTCTGTTTAGCCGTACAGGTTTTGGATCTTCGTGACTTTTTATTGTAGTTTTTGTCACTTTATTAATGCTCATTAACTTTTTAAAATAGAGATGTTTTTAAATTCATTCTGGAGTATCGTGATTTGTACTTTCAAAATATTGCTTTCCTGAAACATGAGAGTTTTTATTGGCTATCCTACCGACCTGCAAAGTCAGCCTACTTTTTTGTAGAGTTATCAGATTCGTCCGCGATCGAGGAGCGCTACTAAATTCTAACGCATCCTTGCGAACAATCCTGTAGTAGCTGGGCTCAATTCTTCATAAGATTAACTAATAAGTTGTATACGACTTGAGCGCAGCTTGAATGTCTTAGCGTCACCTAGTTCGTAGTCGCTCCGAAGTAAAGCTGCAGCGGTGGCGCTGCTCCTACAAATATCGTGCGCCGCTGACCAGGAGAGCGGGGTTTAGCGCGTATTCCTCGCACGCTCATTTCTAATGCTTTATTTTATATGCATGAGTCCTGAAATGTGCGGTGCTTGCTCGAAGTCACGGAAAGCTGCAGAAACGTTCGATTAATTTGGTGGCGTGCAGCCTGCGTGAGTACGACAGAAATATGCTGCATGTAGAATATGCACTGATGCGTGAATGCTTGTGTCTCAACAGAAGTCTTGGTCGTACTGTCACTCAATTCTTCTGCATTTAAATTCACCTTACGCTTCCATGTTCTGTACGTTTATATTAATAGTAAGGACTTGAAACATAGTTCCGTTTGTTATCGTATATTTGTAAGAAAGTGAAAACATTATAAATAATGAGATGTAGTTTCACTCAAGAACGTCTTTGGAGTTCGATGAAAGTGTCGATTGTGTTCTGTACAAGATCCCATATTAGGTTTGTTAACGAGTGCTACACACTAAAAAATTGAGAAACATGATTTCGACGAGATAAATTTCACTTCGCAGTTTTCGTGTGTCGTTGAAGAGTTTAGTTGTAGCCGCCACCAAGGCCTCCTCCAGAAACGAAAACTTCGCCAGAGTCGTCGAAGCCACCTCCGAAGCCACCTCCGATGGAGCCACCTCCGATGGAGCCACCTCCACCATATCCGCCACCGATGCCACCACCAATGCCGCCACCAATACCACCACCAATACCACCACCAATACCGCCGCCGGATCCACCACCGTTGATGATCTGTCCCTGCTGGGCAGACTGGCTGAGGGCGGTGTGGAGGTCGATGCCGCCAGGAAGCTTGGCGTTCTCGCCTTCGTTGTAGTTGACGAAGTAGACCTCGGGCTGGGTGGGGGTGGCGGGCACCTCGATGACTTGTTGGGACTGGGCGTCTGGGCGCTTGCTGAGCAGGTACACCAGGGTCTTCTGCTGGGGAGGGGGAGCAACGATGGGCTTGGGGCCGAGAGCTGGGTCGGGGGTGCGCACGAACACGAAGTTGTAGTGCACCTTAGGGTCGGGCAGGTAGGGAGGGGGTCCGTAGGTCAGCTTCTGGGCTGGGGCGTTGTACAGGAACAGGTTGCGTGTCACGATGGGTTGGGCGCACGAGCCGTCAGCTTTACGGACTTGTCCTGGTCCACAGGGCTGGCTGTACCCCTGACGGGGGGCCTGGTACCCCTGGGGGGCAGCGGCGGCTACCGCGACGAGGGCTGACACGATCTGAACAAAATAGAAAAAGAGCGTGTTAGGTAGATAATTTGACACAATTTCAACTTGATCAGTATAAAATTGAATA
The DNA here is from genome assembly GCA_014899125.1 of Orchestia grillus. NCBI lineage: Eukaryota > Metazoa > Arthropoda > Malacostraca > Amphipoda > Talitridae > Orchestia > Orchestia grillus. Next base: position 2,616 of record VOMN01002851.1, read on the forward strand.
ACAATGACTGTTTCATTCAATCTGGAAAATAAGAGTAAAAGAACGTGCTAGATTGAATAATTTGGTGAAGTATCGACCATATTTAATTAAAGTTGAATTGCACAGACTGTTCGCTTCTACACTGTCATTCGAAACCAACTGGGACTTGCAGTTTCTAAGCAAACTATTAAGGCTGTTTTTTTAATCTATGTGGATTCAATTTGGAAATAGTTCTTATGAATAAGGCAGCTTTATAAGAGAAATAGAGCAATATCATTTACCACGAAATGAAAAATACAGTAATTAAGTACAAGTATGCAACGTTCATGGCGATTTAGTTAACGAACTCATAAAAAGTGAAGCAATTTAATGAGAAAATATAAATGCTGGACACGGGAAATTTGTTCATGAATATCCGAACATACATGTGGTGAACCTGGTGAATTATAGAGTTATGGGAACGGAAATTAGGCGTCTTGATTGTGCACAATCGAAATGTGAACGCTCTAGATCTTTAGTCCGCTGACTGCGGGCGTAGTTGATCTAAGGAACCTTTTGCACAGTTTGATTGCTTCAGGCGTAGGAAAGTACAGTCATCATCTTCGGTAATTACACTCGTTAAAGCAGTTATATCAGCGTTCCTTCATGATTGACTCGAGGCAGCCCCCGAGACATAATGGGTTGTGCTCAAGTGCGAGTTTGTGTCATAAAAAGCCTCTGAGCTGCGCCTGGGTGACATCACAGTGACTCGTCCGTTCGGGCCCCTAGGAAACGACCCCGATCTCAAGAGTTATTTGTGGTTGTTTCTCAGCGGGAATACCGAGGGAGTGCTCATGTTTCAGAACATCCTGCATGGGAATGGCTGTCAAGAATAGTAAAGCGGTCTCTGATGTTTAGACTTCCTCGTCTAGAAAAACGAACGAGAGTGAACGGTAAGAGAAAAGAGACTCTAATTGTGAAGTAGATTTTAACGCTAATCTTAGGCTGATTTAACTTTCCTGTGCAAAGAATATTAATGAAGATCGAGCTACTAGAGAAAGTGTATCTCTCGCTGTTCTCTCGAAACTGGTCATGTGCGTGCGGAAGATATCATTTTTTCTCAGTTGAATGTAGGAAATAAAATTCCTATGCGCACATGATGATCTACATACATGCAATAACATTACCACTACTTCAAAACAATTTACAATTATTAAGCATTGTTCCTTTTATCTTCGCTTTGAGGTTAGTAGTAAATCGTTGCGTAATCTACCGCAGTATATGGAAGCGGGCCTTCATTCCCAAGTATTACAAATCAACAGGACTCGTACAATCTGGCGTCGTACTTATGTGGATCTGTAGAACAGACTTTCAGATTCGCCATTCGGCGTAGATGATGAATCGTGCGGATCAAGTTCTAATGGTGATAAGTTACCGTTTTAATCCAAGCAACAGATTGGGGAAAGCGTCGTTCTCGCGTACTTGCATCAATATTGTGGTGAAACTTTATTCGTCCTCATATATTCACGGAGGAAGACCTTCCCCAGCTAAGCTTCAGTGTGTCACGCTCGAACGCAGCAGAGAGCTACGTGATGCAGCACAATTGCTATGGAGGAAATTCCCAAAGGATTCCTAATCTTCTGCGGAATGGTATTTTAGTAAAGACTGCTATTATCTTAACTATTCCCAGTCAATACAGGATTCCAAGAGAAAACCTACGCTTCCAATTCTAATTCAAGAACGTATTTCTAGGACTGTACGTGTTACTCGAGCGAAATAATTTATGCCTAGGGAGGCCACGACCAATCTAACAGTGGCAGCGGTTTCGTTGTATGACCTGCTTACCTGAAAACAAGTATTCGACTCTGATCTCTCGGGCTTCACTGAATTGAAAGTATTAATTTTTGTGAGAGTGGTTCTCTGTTTCGTTTGAATACGTTATATTGATCAAATATTTCTCGCAGATCAATTGAAAAAGCTGTGGAAAGGAGGCTTTCTCGTGACTTATAAAGCCAGTCATTTGCGAGTTGCAGTATTTTGAAATTCACGCCAACGTGACGTCGTTGCAAAGTATTGATGATTAGCACAGAATGTTACGGGGATCATTAGTCAAAGTAAAAAGGCAAGAGGTAAGGCTGCAACGCACAGGCATTGTGGATACAAAAGAATGCATCATTCCCTTGAGCGGCAGCTGCTTTAATAGATACTCTTAAGAAATGCGTCCGTTCTAGTCGGCTTTGTGTCTTGCGCAAATTATGGCATCAAACGGCATTGTGAGGGTATTGGCCTGGATCCTTGCACTATCACCAGTCACGTAATTGTTGGAGTTGGCGAGAACCTTGAGCGAGTCGAATGAATTTAGTTCATCTCTTCTATTTCACGAGAAGGAAAGCACCACATTCGATGGCCAAGGGAAAGTCTAAGAACAAAGCGTTCTTCATGCATCGTTGATAATTATGGCTATCCAATAACAGACGAGTTTCCTGGATTTCACAAACCGTTCACTCCTCTTTTCAAATGCATAAAAACAGAAATACTAAATAATTTACTTTCAGAAATTGATTGAAAGCTTTGATTTCGGTGCGTACGTACATATTTCGTGTCACGCTTACTGTATTTCGCAACTCATTTGATGGACAAAGAGTTACTCATATTTCATTGTTTTATTCGAAAGTAAAATCTCAAAATACTTTCTACAGTCAAACACGTACCGAAACAATCCAGCTTATGCTTTAGTAAATTTGTTAATTTTGGATTCTAGCAATTAAATGTGAAGTTCTGCTTCGACATTGGATTGAATTGAGTGAAAATACTAGTAAAGTGAGAAACATGCCCAACTGTCGGTATTTTAATCTCACTAAATCTCGTAACAATGGACTTGGTAGCAAAATCAATGTATAGAAGCATAGTGCTGAATAGGTTAGGTTTAAATCAGGAATGAACATGATATGACAGCCAGTTTACTCAGTGACACGTCTCATCTATGTGTTGATTTTGTCGAACAGATGAAATCGACGTGGGCGTGTGCAGGTAGGCTACACTTTACACTTGCTGAGAGAACATTACGTTCACCACCGATATGAGACTGATCGAATTTGTGTTGGGGAATGCCTTCCTTAGTAAATAAGATGGAGCTGCAGATCATTTTTGGGGCAGAATTTGCATCCGTGAAAGTGCGGAGTGAAATGTGAATGACAATATTATTTATACGTAAATTAAAATATACCAAAGACATGAACCATGTGAGTGGAGTTATAACGCGCATGACGGCCGCTGAAGACATAGTAGGGCTGTCCTATGCACCACTGCCATGTCATGGTCCGGGCGTGTATAGTGTCCAGGGCTCTCGCCCCCTCCCCTGCTCTGGTCAACCTGGGCGCGTTTTTTACGCGATGCTGAGGCGAAAGGGTGTTCCGTGGGGCGAGGGCTGTAACTGAACCGGGATCGAGTTTTCCCTTTTTACTCCAAGTGACTTGAACTTGTTGGAGAGCTAGAAAGTTCTTATGTTTATCTGTGTTGGGGCTCGCCCTGTTCTCATGCGTCTCGGCAAACGTGGAAAATTCGCTGTTCTCTATGAAATGATGAAGAGAAACAGGGTCCAAAGAGCTAAAAGTTCCGTCATTTTACTGAGCACTTTTCCTTCAAATGAAAGGCGAACATGAGTTATCAGTGCATGCAAGTATGTTTTAAATTGAGTAGACCATGCTCAATATTTTTGGTAAGTCAGTGTTTTGTACGTAGCATTCTTACCCAAAGAAATGCTTTGAATACATATGTGATATAGTATTTACATTTTAAGTAGACTATTTGAAAGCCCAATCCCGAGAAAGTTTAACTTAACAAACTTTTGTTGTATGAAAGCTGCCCCTCAGTGAATTGATGACTTCATTAAATTCACTTTCACTGCTACATCAAACAATGAAATACAGTCATCACGTGTAGTCCTGGGGAACTTTTGACATATATTAAATGTTAGGGCTGAAAAGCCCTTAGAAGAACAACATAGCAAAGCAACACATCACATCTAAGGGTAACACTGGTGCCACAGTTGGCGAGCGGTGCACCAAAGCTGCGCCTGCGTCACAATCCCGTCGGCCTCGGTTTTGTCTCGGCACCTGCGAGGCAGCTGCGCACAGTCACGCCTGTACAGGGTGAGCGACGGCGTCTTGAAATTTGATTTGACATCAAATTAATTCTGCTTCCGATTTTGCGGTTGTCAGTTTGGAACTTATTGAATTTAGATCGTAAAAAGCATAAGGTATAAAAGTAATCTCAAAACTCAGGTCTTCCATACACGTTAGCTCTTCGAAAACCGATATTTGATGTCTCAAGAAACGGACCATTATAATTCTAGTGAAACCAATTGTTCGACTGGTATCGAACGCATTTTAGTATCCTTGTAAGTACTCAAGATAAAGACGTCTTGTTGCAGTGAAATACAGTGTAAAACTAAGTCCGTTGCAAGCCTCTAGTTAAATGTAAATTTTTTGACGTGAAACGTATAAAATTTATTTAAAAATGAAATGAGTGCAGTATATTTTCAAGTTAGATTTGTGAAGAGAACTTCCAAATGCGCTTCAAAGCTATGGGAGAAAAAGTGTTTATTCAGTTTTTTGGCTGTAGTTCACTGTGGTTCAATCATTACTTCTCTGAAAAATTTAGAAAGTTGCGAACTCATTTTCTGGCCTGTCATCTTCTAAAAATTACAGGACATTAGCAAGCATAGCTGAGTCTTCATGAAAAACTAGTCAAACGGCGAGTTTTTTGTCACATGTTTCTATGACTGAGCACATGTTTCGAGCGCTCAGTCATTTCCAGTGCAAGGTTTTTGTCTTTCAAAAAACACATCTTTCGACTTTTCCGTATGTTCGAAACCAGCTGTACATATTTCTCTCGTTCGAAAGTCTCAAATTTATATGGCTGTACATCAACAAGAACTGAAAGTTATCTATGATTTTCGTCTCGTTTTGCGATGATTAAAGTGAAAGAAAGAGAAAAAGGACGCAAGGCGGGGCCACGACGGGACTTGCGTCACGTGAGGGAAATCGCTCCACCCTCGGGACGGAGGGGCAGCAAAGGGAGCGACTTTCTAAAATTGTGCACCGACAAAGTGGAACTGCGCTCAAGTGTCTTATGAGGAAGAGGCTTTGCATTACATACCAATTGCCTCTAACGACCGAAGTGAATCGCACATGAAGCTTTTGGTCAAGTTCGTACACAGCTTGGTAGAGAAATCTGACTGAGAAAATGTTGTAATGTAAATCTCGACACCTGCCTAGTAAAATAGATGCTGAATTTTACTTTTCGTATTTATCATAGTACCGAAAACTTTTCTATCTCAGATCAGGAGTTCCTCTTACATATTCTAAGTGTAATGTCCGTGGTTCTGAGTTGGCTTCTCACTTGACAGAAATGAGTTATTGTGTAACTTAAGTTTGCGTATGAAGCACTGGTGTTGTTCTCCTTAACACGAAAGAAGAGCCTAAAAACTTGGTGAAGAGCGTGACTGTGGACGCAGAGAACTGAGCTACTCACCAGGAGCTTCATGTTGCGATGTTGCTAGCACAGAAGGTGGCTCGGTTGTGAGTGCTGTGTCAGGTCAACTGGCGCCTTTATATGGGTTTCCTCAGCTCTGCAGTCTGCCTACCTGCCCACGACCTGATCTTCTTGTTCGCTTTTTGCTCGCTGGAACTGGCACTTTCGGGGCGCGGGAAAGGGGCCATCCCAGGAGGGGACCTCGACCCGTCCCTGACGAGGGAACAGCGATGGGGAGGGGGGAGGGCGGGGAGAAGGGGAGACATCAAGTGGAGATGGAGGCTATTATTAGGCTCAAGCTAAAAAGTACTAAATTGACAGGCAATGGAAAGGCTAAGATGAGAAATGTGAGGTATAATATTCTGGCTGGACGTCAAGTTTTCTAAATCTTAATTTGACGATGAAAAACAATTTTCGGCGTGCCCTACGTTTCGTTAAAGGTATAATTAAGTACGATTTTATTTTAAACTTGAAAGGAAATTAAAAACGACTAGAAAATGTGGTGAATTTGCTGACACTAGTTTCCCCATTAATGTAGTAGATCCTGTAAAAGAATTTATAAATTTTTCTGTGAGCTCTAGTAGCTTTTTCAAACCCTGAGTGAGAAAAGCTGCAGCAGCAGAGGTAAAAGTTCTTCCAGGTGGTCACAGAAGATAGCAAAAGGGAATTTAATTTCTCCATAAGGGGTTGAATGAGAGATTTTCAAGACGTTTATTCTCTTAGCGAACCTCGGCAGAAAACTCTAAAGCGGCTGAACTTAGAGCTTGATCAAACAGATTCAAGGTTCGGAAGCTGCAGAGTCCACTGGGTAGAGTTTCTGCAGCTGATTTGTTGCTTTGTTCACTTGCTTCCATTCGCTTGATGAAGATGGCTTGATGAGCACATTTTATGATTATGCGCTCGTAACTTATGGGCTTGACGGCCAGCAGACTTTTTAGGCTGCTGGGTTCATGGGCTGTAGGATTTAAGAGCTACCGGATTTACGTGAGGGCAGCAGGATTTATGGGTTACAGAATTTAAGGGCTACAGGATTAAAATGCTGCACGGATTGAGGGCTTGAGGATTCAAGAGCTTCAAAATTTAATGAATGCATGATTTAAGGACTGCAGCATTTAAAGACTGCAGGATTTAAGGACTGCTGGATTCAAGGGCTAGAATCGTAAAGGACGCCTGAATTCAAGAACAACAGGATTTGCGAGCAGCAGGATTTTAGGGAAGCAGGATTTCAACGCTACTGGATTTAAGAGCAGCAGGTTCAATAGATTGAATGATTCACGGATAGCAGAGTTCATAGGCTACAGAGGTCATGGGCTGCAGAATTTGAGGGCTACAGATTTCATCGATAACAAGTTTTCGGGATTTGAGAAATTTTGGAGAGAAAAGCAGCGCGCGCGAGGCGTACGTGGGGGGAAATTGTGTTGTGTTGTAAACAGTTATTGAGCGTTGATGAGGAGTTCTGTGAAAATATGAATGAGAGACTCAAGGTAAATGGCCTAAACACTGGCATAGAGTGAGCACGATGCGTGCAGAGTACAAGACGTAAAGTTATGCAGGGTTATGGAGTACAAGGAGCACCACTCTCCTCGCTGCGCTGGGGAGCCGCAACTCACCAGAGGACGTTTGCATTTACCGAGGGAGGAGCGGCGCTGCTCACAATGAGGTGGCGACCTAGGAAGGCCGGCACTTTAGAAATCGGATGACGTTTTGCTTAGCAAGATTTGCCGGAGAAAACTCTCTGCAAATGGCATGGTGACGTTGCACCGCTCTCAGTAATATTTTAAACGGTGCTTCTGCAGTGCGACCCTAAATTTTCCGAAAGAAAAACGTGGAAAAGTTCTCGTTGCACAACTTTTTGTTGGCTGTAGAATGCACCGGCGCAAGTATCATATTCCATCCCCCAGCTAATGCATGCAGATTGCGATGCAAGACAATGTTCATATGAATTTGAGTTGTGTTCAGCGTAACGAGCTTGCCACTGCTCACGGAAATCCCTCATCAATTCGACTTGCTCTGGCTACATTCAGGTATTATTTTTGGTTCGGGCCATGAATAGTGGCTTATCACAATTTAGCGTTTCTAGTTTGTAAAATATTTGGCTAAGATGAAACTTCGAATAATATTTTATTGTTTTAATTGTCACGCCGGCGCTATTTGTCGACTTGCGAAAGTTTATTCGATCGCTGAGAAGCTTATCCCTGAAGACCAGGTTGTACGAGCGTATGCGTGTCATGCGTGTGTTGAAATTTGACATATATTCGGCAGGTAGAGACTGTAAAGGTCTCCTTACTGCAGCATTCGTGCGAAATAATTACCACTGATTCTGCGGTTTCACGTACATATAGACTAAAAATGAAAATGCGAATGAGATTTTTATCAACTGTTCACGAAGTACAGTCTCAAAATTACAGCAACAGCATTTTTAGAAAGGTTCGTAGAAAATAAGCTGCACCGAGCAGTGATAAGACTCAAAGAATTTCTCTTAACTAAAAACAGGAGCATTAACAGTCACCTATGTTTGCTTGAAGCAAAAATGCTGCACGGAGAGCCGCTACAAAGTGTTATGCTTACGGTGGAAATTGAGAGTGTGCTAATGACAGGTCTTTGGGATAATTTCCATGAATGATTACGTGTGACTTGCAGTGATTTCTAGATAACGTGAAATTTATAGTAACGCTTTAAGGCGTAGATCCATGTTGAGAGCACCGGTCATTGAAGTTATTTACGATGACTAACTTTCGTTGCAGCGGCCAGCACAGAAAGGAAAGGCGTTTGCCCCCAACTGCTCCGTAGAAGAACTTGTTCATTATAGAACTCCTTTCGTCGGAGCATGTCCAGCAAACCTGTTCCGAAATTGAGCTCTGCTACCGACCTCTGTTCGCTGGCTCAATTTCTATCGTGAAATTACTTAACAGGACCCTCGGTAAAGGGACTTGTGCGTCCAGTTTAGAGTATGCCTTCATCTGTTCTAATTTCTAATGGAAGATTGTGCGAAGAGAAATCTAAATGCTTTGTTATTACACGAGTGCTTGCGGATACCAGGAACGTGTTTCAGAATCTTTTCGATACTGGAGCTGTAAATCATAATTCAATTCTGTAAAATGTACGTTTGTCGCGACAATATCTCAAATCTTTTACGATATAAAAGTTAAGGAAATTTTTCGAATAAAAGTTAAGAAGGATAAAAAATTTACCTACATTGTTTTATAAGGGGTTGAAAGTCCCGCGTTCCATAAATCTAGAGCATATTCTGCAATTACAGCGGCATGTATCTCTCAGTCTTCGTTGCGACCGTAGCTGGGCTCAGACTTCTGAGTCTTGCGTCCCACGTGAGGTGGACTCGCGGACTCCAGTCCTCCACTTCATCTCCAGCGCCTCGGTGAAACTTCATGTCGCCTCTGACTATTGCGTGAGGCGTGAAATTCTCATATCTCTTTGAATCTTTTTAAGTAAATAGTAAAGACTAAGTCACGCAACGTGTGCCTGTTTAAAATTTGGAGGCGTTTTCTACAGTTAGTTAGATTAAGGCTTCGTTACCGTTAAGTTTGGGTGGACAATACGTCGTGTACCAGACAATAAATATTAGTAAGTCGTTCTGCCATTGCTGAGCACGAGATCTGTACGAGTAATATTAAGCTCCGAGTGTTTGGCCCCGTCACGTGATGGTCTCAATATTTCCACGGAAAGTCAGAGCTGGTGAGCCATAATCCTCTCAATTGCGTTATGCCAAGCCATATAATCTGCAAATACAAGCGCACACAGAAGAGGTAGAGGCGCTTTTGTACACAGTGATCCCGAAGCCCCAGATCAAGACATTGCAGATCCGATCACGCGGAACATTAGCATTTCGCAAAATGCATTTCGAAGCATCTCTTCATGCTCAATAGTCCCTCGAGGCGTGGGTACTCGATGTTCATTAATGCTATCTAGGGCGCTTATGGCAACATTGCGTGCGAGAAACAACGCTTCATGCAAAATTTACCCTAGATCTTGATTAAATCTGAATATCTTTCTCGGTTGTAATTTATTTGAACTAATTAAATATACGTATCATTTTTACGAACGGATAACTTATCATTCATAAGGCGTAACTTCGAGGCCCGGTTGACTGATAACACTGCTAGTTATCTGGCACCTGTGCAGACGATGCGCGTGAGGCTTTGGCAACACCCAAGGGACACACAGAAGCAACAGGCTACGGTGACCAGGGCTGTTCAGAGCTCACCTACACTTAATGCATGTAAGTAGAAGTGAGAGAGACAAGGTCTAGCCTGGCAGTCTTGGGATACAGTTGTTTTTCGTTTGAAAGTAAAATGAACTGCGTTTGTCTCGAATTCTGGATTATTTTCTCAGACACATTACTCGAAGAGTTTCTACAGTGATACATCAATTCAACGGATAGTATAAAGAAGCGTCTAGATTTGGAGAAAAATAGCGCAAAGACTGTGGCTTCTGTGAACCAAGAAGGTCGACGGAACCTTGTAAGAGGTACACGCTGCGTAACTGTGCAGTCACAACTGACTACTTAATATGCTAAAGGAATCTGAAGTTAGGACTTCATTTTTGGAACATTTAGATTCGCCTGCATTTTAAAGAGTAGTACTGTACAGTGCAGGAACATACTCGAATATGTATATTTATTCCGTTGAGTATCGCTGGACTCGATCCTTGCTACTCAACTAATTAGAATTTAAGCCATAATTTCAGTATTATTTTAAAACTGAGGGATATGGGGCATAAAACATTCACTATTGAATGAAAATCAATACAAAAAAATCCGTGCACCTCTCCTAATTAGAAAGTTTTACCTCTATCTTCACAAGCTACGTTAAATTTATTAACTGAAAAGAATTTCACGCCTTTCTGCTTATTTGTTCTTCTTTCGAAAAATGAGAGTTTTAAAATGTTTGTTCTTTTTTAGGTGCCGTCTATTTGTCTGGGAACAATTTGCAACTCACCCGCCTTTTCCTCGGCCAAACTTGCGCTCGACACTTTCACTTGTTAGCAGAGGTGTTGAGGGCGCCTGCCATTCCGGCACTGATTTTATCATAATAAAAGCCATAATTTCATTACCGTTAGAGTCCGTTCCGCACTGACGTGCAAAGACGCCTCATCAGGGTTTGGAATTTCCAGTATTCCGAAAGTTCTTTTATCTATTTTTTTGCGAAATGTAATGAGCGCTCTTTGTTAAAATGTGATTCACGTATTGACGACTCCGAGCTTTATTCGAGAAATGAGAGTTGCGAAATGCGATAGATTTGTATCCCTCAGGCGCACAATGTTATGACTGACATTTCAAATTTAAGAATGCACTATGTTTATCGTTTGAATGATTATACTTCCTTTACGACTGACTTGGCTTAATGGCAAATGATACATTATGTATGAAAAGTAAATGAATGTAACAATTTGCCATCACTTAGTGAAGAGGTTTGTTAGTACCTAACTTCACTGTTTTTCGTGATATTTTTGTAAACTTCACGGAGAGATCACACTTATTATTGACTTCGAGATATATTCCCCATTTTTTATGGAAAACTTCATTCAAATTGATCACTTGAAACGATTCATTTATCCCTACGAAATTTTCACGCACGACGAGTTATTTTAAGCACGAGATTTGATACCTTACATCTTTGCTCAAGCTGCCGGAGGCAGGATTTAGTGAATGGCATTTATAAAATAATTCCATTTAACGATCTCAATGTAGCATTGTATTGGCCAAAGCTGAATTGCTCTTGTATTTTTATGATACATGAACCACATTTATCAATGCACTTCTCTATTTTCAGCAAACGACTTCTATAATATTCTCACGCTGGATATAAAATTATTGCTTTCGAGTACACGCGTTAGACAGTGACGACACCCTATGTCCACATGTGAACATAATTCGTACCTTTTGAGAGATCATTCAAGGTATGCGTGTGTGTTGCGGAGACTTGCCTCTAAATATTCATTGAACAGGTCACGTTACTCGTGCTAGACCCAAAACTGCGCACAAATCCTCGATGCGGTTTTTTGTTGAAACTGCACGAATGGAAGCAAATTTAAGTGCATGTGTACACCAGAAGCCACGGCACATACACATTGCATGCGCTCTCCAGAAGCCACTGCGCAGACATATTGATCAGAGAGGTGAGAGGCACATATTGAACATTCTGCCTTTCTCGGGATTAGAAGGTTACTCATCATCAACAAGTTCGTCCGCTTGAAGGTAGAACTGTAAGTGGATTCTGTAGAAATGAAATGCAGGTTCCACTGGCTAAATGATCTAGAAAATGAGCTCAAAACTTCCAACTCAGTAAAAAGTAGTTTTTCATTCTTTTCGACGTTTCAAATAAGATTTTCACAATTCAGTTCACGTCGTTATCGACGCTCTGTTAAAAAGCGAAAATTCTTTTCCTCCTAAACAAACATCGCAAAATTCGTTGTTAAATCGACGAATCCGTTCTCTCCACATCCCAGCTGAAATTTGCTGCTAAAGTGTTTCGGAAATGATGAGTTTCTTTCACACTGACTTGCTGTTCTCCAGGCGCCTGCGCGAGTGTCGCCGCTCGGTCGGACATGCATGGGACGCTTACCTGCGTCAGGTTACCACGTTTGGGAGTTGGGAGCAGGGGCCTTCTTTCCTGGACAGTTCTTGCAGTTGTGTCATTGTAAACACTTATTCACAGGAGACTCACTGACAGACTACCAGTTTTTACAAATGTCTTAATTTTTTTTTTCTAGTTAGCCTTGTTTTTTATCAGGGAAAAAGACTTGCTTTCGCGCAGCTGCTTAGAAACGTAAAACTGTAAAGCAAAAAATAATGAAGTGAAGTTTCTGATGTGAGTATTACAATTAAATAGGTGACCTAATCATTAATTCTGCTCAATTTTCTTACCCATTATTCGTTCCCAGTTTGCGTTATTATTTCGTTAGCACTTTTAATGCTGCAAAATCTTTCGATAACGAGCATATGTTAAGAATTAAACTACCGAGTATGGGTTTTGAGCAAATTAAAAGGTCTTCTTGGCCGTACCCTTATGTGCACTCTTAAGAAATATATCCCCGATTGACGATGCCCTGAGCCATAAACGGTACAGCCGTAAAGTCCGGTGCGGGCTAGTGTTCCAATACATGCTGCACCAATGGTATGATTATCTAAGGGACTCCAACCTAAACTAATACAACATGTTGGAAGTTTCCCAGTGTTTTGTGTACGCTGGGGAAAATTAAATCAATGGTTGTTTCTTTTCTCACGCGTGGGAGCTTCACGCGAGTGCTTCTGTTCCGGCCACTTTCCTGCTATGTTGGCTAGCCCCGCACTCTCGTGCCACTTTCCTGCTATGTTGGCTAGCCCTGCACCCTCGTGCCACTTTCCTGCTATGTTGGTTAGTCCTGCACTCTTATGTCTGGTAACATGTTTGCTCTACATATTTAGTTTGGTGCCACGTCATCTACAGAGGTCAGAGCACCATTATCTATTAGGTACATTCATTGTTCTCAAGCCAATATATCGGAAAAAGAGTGTTCGATACAGAATATGGTAAAAATTACGTACAATTTGAATTTTATAATGTATTATGATCAGATGGTGGTGATTACTAAACAAAATCACTATAACTTCATAACGGTCGAATCTCTCAAAAACAGCTGCTCGAAACCTAGCTGAAAATCTGAGCTGTTATTGATATCTTTATATCGCTATCTGTCGCAACCCAGAATTTGCTTAATTTGCTCGCATTTATTGTCCGTTAGTTCCCAGCGTCCCAAAGCTTAGTTTTCTGGGACTATTTATCTGCTATCTCTCTCGTCATAGAAAGTTTTTGATGTAAGTACTTCTGTTAATTTTTGGTCTGAGTCATATTTCCCAATGGCCAACGTTAAATTACTCCATGCAATAACCAGTAATGTGCCTCTGGAGTAAAGAATTCAAGAGCCAGCGCCGCTAGGTTAGAAGACTGCGACGCTGCTGAGTTGGACCGCTTTGTGTTCCGCCAGGGTACGAGAACAGCATAGTGCCTCGTTCACGTTACTTAGTTATTTCTAAGGATAATTTTAGGTAGATAAACTAATCGGGTAAGAGTTAAATGAGACACGAAATGAAATTAACCATCTAAATGTAATAAAATTTTTAGAGAATCGTTGAAAATCATTACATAAATTGCAGTGTAAAGATTGCCCATAAATAAAGAGCTGCATCAAAACGGCCCGGAAGAAAGATTACTTCTCTCCCCATTACAACCCTGCTCACAGCTCAGCTCTTCCAGTAGCGTGACGCTACTGAAATCTTTCTAATTTTTTTTAACCCTGTTATCTACAAGAGGCCATTGCCATTCTAGCACTGCATAAAGTTTCAGGTCTCGTATTTAGTGCGCATCTTGATTTTAGGTACCGCAAAAACATGCCTTCTTAAACCTTGACACTGTTTTACGGAACCATCCTCAGAAGATGAATTCTGAGCGTAAAAAACGGCCTAGACTAAAGCCGTTGCCATTTACGTAATCCACTTTTTGGTCGCTCCACAAAACGGACCTCGTTTGAAGCTTCATTGAGGAGCTTGGGCGCCTATGTTGGAGATAAGCTTCCCATGCAGCGCTAGTTTTTCACTCGTGCTAGGTTGAGGTGTTTCATTTTTGGATGAGTGCGTACAGGATTAGACGCGTAGTGTAGGTCATGTTTTGAGCGCATGTGACTTCTGGGCGGGATAATACGTTAAAGGAAATAAATTTGTCCTTTCAATCTTGTTTTTATATTCAGTTCAAAAAGTTGCGTTAATGTTGGTTTCGTGGAATTCGTGAAGCATGTGGAGCGCACAAAAAGTCATGATTTTCCCTTCGCTCATGCAATATACTAGTCGTATTGTCAATGTAACGCCTCTCACTTCTGAAATAGGGCAAAATTGAGACGTAAGAGTATCTATGCGTGTCTCTTGCAATGCATTAGGTGTTGTTGCAACAATAAAAGGGAAAGATGTTTTGAAATATGTTCAAGTGATTTATGGAGAGATTAAAGTTATGATCATAAAGATCCACATATTTGGAGAGATAAATGCAGCAGGGTCATGACTCTGCAGTCGTATGATCGGCTAATTTTCGTAAGCTCGCCCACGCTATAAACTTCACACGGTAAACTTTGGACTTCTCATGCTGCAACAGTGTACATTACAGGGTCTGAGAACGATGCTTATGTTTCCAGTGAGGATTAAACAATTTCGGTGCTGATAATGGTGAACTGATCACATCTCTCACTGCCGGTGCTACACTTTTCCAGCTGTCTAATGACGGTGACCCAATTAGATAACTCGCTTCTACTCAGAAGCGGTAAAATACTCAGATATAATGAGTCAAACGATCTTTCGTACTGCGGTTTTTGTTTCGGTCAAAACAGTGAAAAGGTTGAACAAAATGGTGAAGTTACAGAATGCATAAGCTTCGAGTGCTCATGGGAGCTATAGAAATATCCGTAAAACTTTTCAAAATATGCTACTAGAGCTATTGAAAGTTATGTTCGGGCTCTATCGATAACGACCCCCTTATTGTGACGCGTCAACAAGCAACAAATTCGATTGTCTGTTACACGTAGGTATGGGAAGTGAAAGGGTATTGGTGCCATCTTTTGTTCGGAACACAAATCTCGTTATGATTTATTCGATGAAGGTATTTTAGCATTCAGCTTAGTTTATTTCCTCTGCATACAAAATTAGTGAGCTTATCCCTACGAAGTCATCCCGATATAGCGTGCCAGAGGATTAGCTCGTCTTAGCGTCCTGCGGTCCTAGCCGGAGGCACTGACAGAAAAGAGGTTTAACCGTGCCCGTACAATCCATGTTTTTATTTCACATGCAAATTAGGCGCCTGTCGTTGCTTAGAGTAGAATGTTCTCCCCATCAAGAGTGTGGATGTAATTTGTCCTCTATGTTAAAACTTGCCACTCCATAATTTTGCACCTTTAAGTGAATTGAACTTGGGAAACCCTTCCTGGAGTGTAATTTAAAGTTTGTTTCAGTATTGCCTGCCTCGACGGCTCTCTCTCTCTCTGTATTCAATGTCATTGTAAAGTTCACGGAGTTGCAACTTTTTGCACTTTTTTAATTCTAAGCCTTTACAGAAAACTTTTTACATTTGTAAGGGTGTATGATGATCAACTGAACTGTGCTGTGGTTAATTTTTAGTTACCGTCTTTTTTTAAAACGGTTGGAACTTGGCACAAATGTATTCGTACTTCACCACACTTTGAACTAACGTGCAGCGTGTTACAATGCTCTTTTGCGACAAGCATTTTACGTCATGAATACAGAGCTTTAGCCTAACTCGTAGATTAGTACGCTTTCTAATGTATTCGTATTTGAAAAATCTGGAAATAAGCATTATTTATGCTTCGAAGCATCAATGTTCTTCATTATGTTCTATTAGGAAAGAGAGTCTATCTATTTGGCCTTTGGCCGAGAGACTTGGTTTTCCATTTGTCTGTGCTTTTAATTCTCAGTCCTGATACTGAAAGTGAAACTCCATCGCTCATGTTCATGTGATGTTTTACCGCTTCCATATTGAGGATTATCATTCATGCACGCAGCGTTCATATTTGGCTTGTACACAGCAGGAACGCTTCGTTGCATTTTCGCCTTAATTGCAAACTGAGATCGAAGAGCTTGGAGAATTTCAGCTCGAGAATATTAGGATCACTTTCATCGTGGGTAATTACTTCTCATTCGGGGATATTCTATTCTTAGGAGCATAGGAAGAGAACAGTACAACAGTACAACTTCTCGAGAATAACAGCTACAGTGGTCAGTAACTCGTCCCTTCATGCTCGCTACGTCCCCTGGTGCTTGTGGTGGGCTTGTGGTGGTCAGCAGCAACTTGTCCCGCCCTCCTCGCTCTGTCCCCTCTCGTGTGTGGCGGACCACGTTGGGGGCAGGAGTAAAGAAGCGTTCACGGCTGACCTTCAGGGCAATGAGGACAGGATAGGCTAAGGTTTATGTAATACTCAGACTCCCGTCGTATGGATCCCGTCATAAATTTGATTTATGTGCATTCTCTTACTTAAATTAGATGTCCCGTATACACAAATGTACGATTTCAAAACTTCTTGCATTTCTAAATTTTCGCTTACACCCATTCAGTTATTCAAAATTTATTGTATTTGTTTATTCCTCATCCTGGTCACACCTTTCGCACTTCTGTATGTATTCATTAATATGATTATTTGTGTGTATGCATATATATTTTTTTCAGTAATTCATTCACATATTCATGTGGAGATTTATTCATAAGTGAATAAGCACATTAATGCACACGGACTTGCTCAAACATTCAATCTGGAGGTAAGAAGTCATTTTAGATATTTGTACACCCCTTCATGCACACCAGCCTCCACCTACATGGATGCATTAAGCATTCATGCAGCTGTGCAAGCATTCATGGCTCTTAATTAACTCAAGCCTGTCAGCACAGCAGATGGATACCGCACCCATCCATGCATAATGCAAAGGCGTCTAAAATGCGGAAATTATTGAGAGAAATAAGCTCTCTCTCTCTCTCTTTCCAACGCGCCAGATGTTGGACTTATTTTGCAATGGGCTTGCGCTCGTTTTTTCCTTCACGTGCATTGGGGAAATGTTGCGTGTCCACCACTACAGCGATGGAGATGAATGTGTTGTGCCTGTGACGGACTCAGCAATGGATGATAGCTTTCCAACTTGAGCTTTTTGAGTTGGTGCCAGAGCGGCGCACTCAAGGACGCATTGTGTTGAACACAAATTGAATAACTGTACGCAGGCTCGGTTTCAGCCTTAGGCATCTCTTGCTTAAGGTGAGACAAACTACGTTACTCAACTTTCTTGCCTGTTGCTAATTTATAATGTGATGTCCTCGACACCGTTGTTGAAAGCTAGTTTAATGGTTGCTCAAATACAAAGCAAATAATAGATCGTTTGACTTTACGTAAGAGTATTGCAAATACCTATTTTATATCTTTTCAAATTGCGGACTGGGATTTTAATAATCCAGTGTCAAATTTAAAGAGACATTCAACGTCCTATTCCACATTTCAGGAGACTAACTTCTGAAAACTGCTTTGAAAATATTTTTAGATCTAAAAAGTTCCTCGGTAAAATTGAGTCTCGCCGTTGTCGGAGGTTGGCGTATGTTTTTTCTGTTTTAATTACGTTAAACATCGAGGTTTCTAGAACGCTACACATCAAATCAGTGGCTATTGAGATCGTATGTTACTGGTGATATCGCTAAGTCCTGCCTGTGGTAGCGGGCTGCTTGTGGAGTCAAATGGGCAGATGCGGAACACCCATGATGTTGCAGTCCTACCAACAACATTCGTATATGGTCCAGCAGCAGTCGTGAATCATACGCAGGCAGGGCAACAGAAGGTGACAGCATCAACATCAGTCGTAAATGACTCAGCAATGCCGGTGGAGCAGCTAGCAAATGTCGTGAATGCCTGAGCAATGCTGCAGGGGCAGCTAGCATAAGCAGTAGTGAGTGCCGCAACAACTGCTGCGGCAATAGCCCAACAACAGCACTTGTTGGACCGGGAATGTAAGACCCGCTCACCGACTCAGGATGGTCTAGTTTTTACGAGCAGTTCTGATCGATCGGACTATTTTGCAACGGTCATGCTCGACTGCAGCCAAAGGCTCCCTAGCTGCCGAGGAAAGTGAATCCTTGCCAACTTCGACTAAGCTTACGTGCGTAGAGGAGAACCATTTCTGATGCCTCAATTCGTGTCAACTGGAACCTGACCGCTGGAAGCGCCCGAGCGTTGCGTTTGTTCTTTTAGTCCTCAGACCACATGCATGCCAATGGTGATGTACTGGTGTGGCGGGAGATACTGGTGGTGATACTGGTGGCAAGGTTGCGTCCGAGTGCCTTTTTTCGCTCACTGCGTAATCAGGTGGAACATCAAGCATGTAACAGTTCATATAATTGTGCACTATATGCGCTCTGCAAGGAAAAATTTCTGTACAAATATTTCTTAAATGCACCTATTATTAGAACACTTTTTTAACTTTCCCGGGATCGATTATAAATTTAATTTTCATTAATGAATTTTTTAGTTTGTACATTAAAGCTGAACAATGTTCTTCCTCCACATCGCAAGCGCGCCTCTGATACGGAGTTCGAGTACCCCTTGAGCGAGCTGTGTCTGATATGAACTACGGATATTTATCTTCACACACCTGAAGCATATGCCGTTTTCAAATATTCACGCTAGAATGGATTTCACGTTGATTGCCTCTCCTACCTGCGTCAATAGCGCTTCATATCAATTTAATAAATGACTTGTTGGATGCAGTCACGTAGGGGAAGTACTCCACATTTCAAAATTATGGCTAGCTCAACACGTGTACGTATGTGTGTACGAAGCTGCAGGCAGTGTATGTATGTCTTGCATTCTTTGATGTGACGGTAGTAAATTGCTCGTATAGAGGGAACATATCAAGTAACTCTGATCGCTGACTTGCCTGTTCACTACTCTCTTCGTTTAAATTTTTAAATTTTGAACAAAAATTTACTTCTGAGTTTTGGTGAAACAATGAAGTAAGAAGAAGAATGAAGTCTTGCTTACCTCTTGCATAAATGTAAGCAAGAACAATAATACATTTTGCTGCTATGCACTCTAATAAGCTCCTCTGAGAAAAAAATAGTCACTTATTGTTTTTACAGCTCCAGGTATTTACTACGTTCTTCAATCGGTTTCAAAAGCTGTAATCGAAGTTTAGGTTATATTCAAGTATGAACAGGCACCAGCCTTTATTCAGAGCTGGCGAGGTACCGACTTGTTTCTCAGTTGCGCTACAAAGATAGGACGGAAGTAAGATGTCTCGGAATGGTAAAAAGGGGTCATTGCATTTGGTCAGGCTAAGGGACACCCAATGAACAGAGTAACCGAATTCTTTGGTGATTCATGCAGTATTAATGTGTGAGTCTACCACCAATGAAAATAATCTGGTACACACGGCAATTCAAGGCAAAACTGTGGTCAGAAAAAAGTACTAACAGATAGGGATCACCGCCTTGTGTCTCTAATAACTGACCAGAATCAATTTGCATCAAGAATACAAATACTGTAATGTTAATGAGGGTTCTTTTCCTGCTGTTCCTGGACACTTGTAGACTCAATGCCACACAAAATTGCCACTATTATTTGCGCTCGTGAATGTCCTACACCATATTAAGAACAGTTGATTAATTTTTTGTCCGGGGAGCTTGTAACTCTCATGAAAGTAGTTGTCTGTGTCATGATCTAATGTGTCACAGAAAAATGTCATCACGCTTGTTAGTTTTGAAGTATTCTGAAGCGTTTCTTGTAATATTTTTCCTTGGTCATTGAACGGACTGATTCAATTCTTGAGTGTGACACAATGTCGAGAATGCGTGATTTCAGCTCATCCAGGCAATTTCAAATTTTGCAAACTTTTAATTCACAGGTTTGTGATCCAAAATTTTGTTAATTGTCAGCATGGGTTGTAAAAAGTCCTGTAAGGTATTGCAGTTTTTGTTAAATGCCAGCAAATCAGGAGTGCAATGTCAACAATGACGGGCTCGGACGTGCGCACAGTTATTATAAAAGGGAACTAAAAATCAACTTTCTTCTTTGAGCTGCCGGAAGGGGAAAGGTAATTACAGGATTTTTGCTATTAGATGACGATGACGTTCATGATATTTTTGAGTAAGCTGAGATTTTCTAAGAACACGCAGTTGCAGCGGAGAGCACGATGCAGGTGCATGCACCTCGAATGCGATAGTCGGATTTAAGTTCAAATATGACATCAACATTTCCTGAGTGTTGGAGAATCCTCTCAAAGACGTCCTCTGTGTTTGCTCCATCTTCACAGCCCTTTTATTTTGCTCCGCGAGTAAACGGCCTTGGGTTTCCCAATATGGGTGCTAAATATAGGGTTTCAGGGAACATAGAATGGCCGATTTATATATACTATGAAGTTTTTTGTAGTGCCTCGATGAATAGTGACCTCTTTTGTGGGTGTCGAGTGTTTGCCGGCTCGTCAAATGGGACGGATGCTCTGCCCGGGGCCGAGAAACTGAAAGTAACGCGGCGATGGTCGCATTTTGAGTTCCCTTCATCGATGGAGGGACGTGAAGTGTGTGATTGCCGCCAATGAAAGTGAGCGAGCTCTGCCCACGGGTTACGTCGAGTTCAGAAAAGAGCGTATTTCGAACACGTTTGATCATTTCTTCAGCTTTAGAAGGGCAAAAAGAAAACTTATGGAGGCATACTTGAGATAGATTGCACATAAAGGGGTATTTTTTAAAGAAATAGACATGAAAACATTTCGATTTTTCTTCGTATGATCTGTAAGAAGTTTCGTTACACCTTAAATACTACCAATGTAAGACTGGTATCAAAATTCAATATGGTATACATTAATAACTGCATCGTTTAGTTGCTGTGAGAGATAAATACCTGCATTTTGATTTCTCACCACGGGAACTCTGGAAAAGTAATAAATAGAGCAGTCAGCTCTCTGTAAGTTTCAAGTCGTCGTGAGCACACCGAATTTTCCTGCCAAGTTGGTGCCCTGCTGAACCCCTCGCTGGTACCCATATAGAGCGCAATTGCCTCTGATGGCGTGCGCACTTGGTGATTTCGAGGTGGAGGTTACAAAATGCGAGTCGCAGTGGGCGAGAGCTTCTCAAAGCGTATTTTGTTACTTCTGTGATACGTGTTTTGGCCTTAACTTTTCTTTACTGTTAACAAATTTTAGCTCTACGCCACATTTTGAACACAATAAATTCAAGGTGTTCCAAAGTACTTAGAATGAATTTATTTGAAAATCTTAAGAAAACGGCATTTATTGTCGTGAGTACTCACTTTTGAACTTTTCTATACTAGAGGAGAAGTTTGTAGTATGTATTTCATAAGGTGTTTTATTAACCTCAATTATTGAATAAGGTCTTCGAATGAGCAGTTGTCATTTCTGCAATTTGTACTCGTGGTACACGGATTTATAAGCAATAATTCTGAATTGTTACGCCAGCAGTAGAGACGTAGCTGGCCGGTGTGAAGCACGATCCACAGATGTCATTTTCAAGCCCTTATGCTGTCAATGCGGCAAAGTAAAGCAAAGGAGCATTTTCGAATAAAAAACACCACCTTGCCTTACACCGCTTTTCTAGATTTATTCTTCAGGTTGCAGGGCCGTTTATCTGAGCTGGTAATGCAGTGAGATTTGAAGGAAGTTCAGTCTCCCAGTGACTGACTTCCCATCACTGAGCTGAACTTTTGACTCCCCAATGACTCGTATTATTGACCTAAATCTTCTTCAGACTCTCGTAATGGTCTTCGTGGGTAAAAACTTGCATAAGTTGACCAGGATGAAGCAGAGGCGTGTGGGAGGCCCAAACTCTCGACCTTTTTTTGAGCTGCTGTGACGATCTGCACAAGCGCGACGCATCTCCTGTCAAAATTTTCTTTACCTGGCAATGACCGCCAAGTAGGTTAGTGAAAGTCTTAAAACAAGTTCAGATCCATGACAAAATGAAGGAGAATAATAGTCTTAGATTTTTGAAATTTACTTCAATTCGAATGTTTCCAGTGTAATTGTAGTGGAGTTTCAGAAATTTATTTTATAACAAGTCAATCATAAGTTCTGTGCTAGAGGTTAAATGAGTATACATTACGTGTTTGAGTTCACGGGTTGGTGAAATTATCTACTTAGGTGTCTGTGCACCTGATCATAATACTGATGATGACCGTTCTATGCGATGATCTACACCAGGGGTGGCCATCCAATGGCGCATGCGCCAAACGTGGCGCATTGCATGACTTGAAGTGGCGNTGCTTTCGGTTCAAAAATATTGAACCGAAAAGGTTGGCCATCCCTGATCTACACGCTCGAGTGCTTTGTGAAACTGAATGCTTATGGATAAAATATGTCTCAAGTTACGCTATATCAACACGTCCATGATGCAATAATGAGTGCCATTTCCAATCTCAAAAAGATTTTATAAATTCAACTCATCGAAATGGCTCGCATGTTAGATTTGAATGGTAAAATCCAGCTGCGTCAATCCTTCAAATTCTGTTTACCGGCAACTTTTGCTGTGTCATATTAACTTTCCAAATTCTGTTTTATCAGTCTAATAATATCATGGAACATCGCATTAGCCCCTTCTTCATGATGTGCATCTATTGAGCGTTTAACGCCATCACAATTTTCCATCGCGCAATAAAAATTAGGCGATAAGCATGACGCACGGATGTGTGTCGATCTCTCGTGTGCCTGCCATTGACAAGACAGATTGTGTTACAATGGCTGGGTACAGCTCCCTACAACATCGGTGACCAGCGTTTTTGACGGGCTTCCGATTTGTTTAAACTCTTGTTGTTGAATTGACTACAATTTGATGACTCTGCCAATACCTTGACGCTCAAAACTGATTCCACGGTGCCGTCAAGCGCATTCTAATCGCAGGCATGACTGATGTGATTGTAAGACTTTTCGCTGGAGAGAGGTACGGATTGTGTTTCTTGTTACGTCCTTGAATTAATTTCCGACAAAATTACCTTACCACCTTGTTTTCCCGGCCACTCACTTAATGCGCCGTAGGTTAGTGTGCCAAGTACTGACACTCATTGTGGCGCACAATTTCTGAAGCTATTTCCAGGCCGTTTGTGCACAGATTTATTGAATTGGATTTATTTGTTTCCTTTAATAAAAACTATAACGATAATATGCATATTCTGGTATTTTTCTCCCTTTTGTAGGAGAATAGTATAACACATCAAAACGGAGGTGACGAGTCCTTTCCCTCGCTTCAGAGGCGGTGTCATCACACTTGCTACCACCAGGCTCTTTTGGGTGAACAGTTCAGCCAGCACGAGGTATTCAGCCTTGCTCAGCTCGAGCTGGTCGCTCGGTTTGCAAAATATCATTCACCCTTTAGCAGACTCCGGCAAAACTGTAATGTAGGCATACAATACCTGTATTACTTCCTGTCATGCGGATAGATCTTCTCAATTATTTACTAGATATTTTCGTAAAAAATTGCAAATCATTGTTTTGAAGAAAACTTATCCGTGAAACTGTCTTGGAGTAATATTTAGGCCTGAAAGAAGCTACCGTTTGAGTGAAGGAGACTTCAATGCAGCGTAAGAAGTGTTCATGGTTAGGTCAGCTGCTGGAAATTTACTCACTTCAAAAATGGCCAGCCGAGATGTATTTAATTATTTTCGTAGTCCTGCAAAAGGTCTTGTAATGTTAGTTCTTACGATTATTTCTGTTTTTATTTACTTACTTACAACATATGTATGTGTACGCAAAATATGTACACACGATTGCTTACAGTATCGTTTTGTGTTACATGGTTTTCTCCGCCTAGGGATGTTTTACTATGATTTTAATTCTTCAAGCATTTTCTTAATATGGCGCAATCTCATTTTGGTTCATTAGTTCTTACTATAGATGAGAAACTGCCCTCCACCTGGGTTACATGCAGAGTGAGAAAAGTATTTTCCTACATTCGTCGTTCACTAGCTTATGAAAAAATTGCATTTCGATAAAACTTAAATCGAAATTTCGAGCCAGGACGGCATCAATGTTCAACAAGAAGGATTCATGAAATGCCCATGAACGCAACACAGTGAAGAACGAAACCGAGCTTACTTTATCAGGCAATTTTCGTTCGATTACCTTAGTTACCCAAGCATTCGTGGATTACTCATTGATACAGTGCAATAAAGTTCGAAACTTAGGTTATCTTACGATTTAATTTCGTAACTTAGCTGTTACTCTAGCTTTTAGTATTCATGGAACACCATAAAGTTCGAAACCTAGGTTACCATAGCGTGCAATTTTTTTAATGTCATCTAGGTTACCTAAGCGAGCAATGTTGGTACATACAGTCACCTAGGATACCTTAGCATGCGGTATTGGTGCGGTAACCCAGGTAACCTCAGCCCGCGGTATTGGTGCGGTCACCAGCTCCTCAGCACGCGGTGTTGGTGCGGTCACCAGCTCCTCAGCACGCGGTGTTAGTGCGGTAACCCAGGTAACCTCAGCCCGCGGTGTTGGTGCGGTCACCAGCTCCTCAGCATGCAATGTTCTCACGGTGATGCATGGATCAGACTCGGACTGGGCGGCGAGGAGAGCTGGCAGCACAGCGCGCCGCCGGCTGGGCAGAACAAACCTGGAGCGCCATTGTATTCAGGCGAGCACGAAAGTGGGACTCCAGCCTCCGAGTTATGACACAATACAACTGGAAAGTGTACGTGGTGCCCTGCTGCATCGTGGCGCGTCAAGGCAACTCATGTGCGTGTAGACATTGCTCACAGCTGGTCATGTGCACCTTATTTCTTGCGGCCTTCGCAGTATTTGCAATTCAAGCACCTCGTGCTAAAAGAGGTTTTATTCGTTTACACTGGAGCGCATTTTTCCCTTGCAGAGATCCTATCAAGTATTCATCAAGCTTTGACTTCCATTGAAATGTGTTCGTGATAGGTTGATCAATTTCTCTCGATTGTTTCACGTTGATGATGAAACTGACACCGACGTTGATTTATTATTGCGAAGCACTAATGACAGAAATGAGCACACCGGTAGAACTGACTTAAATTAGCATCGTGGTGCAACGAGTTAATTATATTTTTCCTGATGTGTTCTCCCTATCTTTTTTTGAACAATAATCGTATAACTCATGGAATGAGCACTTTCCATTTTCGATCCTGAGAGACTGTCTTCCGCCTTATTTTGGAAGGCGTTCCTTCGCGTAGGAAGGAGTCTTTCTTGGTGTGGGTGGCATGCTGTCCGGACCTGCCCTGGCGACAGTGGCACTCCTTTCGGATATCCCCATGTAACCGCCACAGACTCAGCAGAGAGTATATCTATTGAAAGCCACAGATTTAACTCCCAGAACATATAAGCGACATCCTGTTTTGTTATCGTATTCCGTAGTGACCAGACTCTCGAATCTTGCATCGAATTTTATGCATGGCAGTCTTAGGCTCTGGATTCACTGATTTACTTCATTTTACCGTATTTTGTTGTACTGGTTCCCCGTTTAGCATCTTTTACTGCTCACACGGTGGTCCCATGAATAATCAAGTCTCATTTCTTCACGACTTGTTTGTTTCAGTAACCATTTGTCTGTACTTGAAGATGGAAAAGACAAAACATGCGTGAGGAACACGTCTCACAATCATTTCTACTTAGGATAATCAGTCAGTATCCTTTTCTCAGTTAGTGTGGAAAAAAGTTGTTTAAATCTTGAAACAAATCTTTGCTTTAAACTTCACTCATTATATATGCTGAATGAGCTGGTGATATTCATTTAGTTTCTTCCGAAAATTCAAGCACGAGGCTGTTTGCCTAAAATTATCACAGTATGACTTGGAAATGAATCTGTGACTGAATTGCGCTGCTTGAAAGTAACTGAGATATTTTCCCTTACATGCGAATAAAAAATTCCAAATCATTATTAAACCCTTCACTTGAGTAAAACTCTTCTATTGATCATAAACTTAGCTCAATAAACTACGATTAACTTTTCGCTTTTGAATTTCTGAATTGTCATTAACTTGAAGGAGCGTTCCTGACATTCTTAGAAAGAACACTGTACGCGAGCATGAGATGCAGAGCTCACAAATATAGTTGCGGTCTTTCCCTTCTGGTGCTTATGGTGCGATTTTGTTGACATTTTCCTGTACGAAATCTTTCCTAGAAATACTTCTTACGCGTCAAGTAGGAATTTTTATGATGTAATCCCTTTTCCCCATTTCTAAATCTCGTAACACATTTTAACAATTATCTTAGCATTCAACTTCAAATTCAACTACTCACAATTGTTCGCAGCGATGTGCGCGAGATTTATCCGTCATGCCTGAAAGCTTAACCCTCATTCCGCGTTGTGATGTTGGTGAGCAAATATTTCAGAAAAGGTGCTGAAAAGTCAGGATTTAGCGTCATATTTTACCGACCAGAGCGTGAGCGAACGTTAATCAATTTGTCAAAAATTCTCGTTGAAATGCAGAATTGTCAGAATGCACGTTATCCAGAAGCGGTCTTTCAACTACGGCCGTTTTCTTCATGAAACTTATCCTACAGCCGAGTCCGTATCCTGCTTACGGAATGACGTCATTTTTCTGATATTTTGAATTTTGCGGAGTCATGATGAGCTCAACATCTCATTTCCGCGTTTACCTTTCATCTTCTTTCTGATTCTTTCACCGACGTTTTTATCTCTGTAAAGTGGCTACTTTTCTGTTGGTATGATTCTCTGATTCTTTTCGGTTTTTATCAAACACTACGGTAAAGAGCTTTTTTTCACTCGTGAGTGCATTTTTCACCAATGAGAATTCTTTAATCTTAGGTTTCGTAGAACGTCTTTTATATACTTGGGTTCGAATAGGGAATTGGTCGTCATACTTCGCGCTACATTGTGGACGGCAGCAGTTTCTTTTACACCAGGCCAATGTGGTCACTGTTCAAAAAGACACGTTGTAAGATGAGCTAATTCGGACCAATTCATAGTTATTTAAAAGTATTAATAATTTGAATAGATTGTTGCGGAAAAAAACCTTTATCTTGGGGCGGCCCTGTAGTTTCTTGGGTTATGTTCGGTGCGAGCTATGCAGCGTACATGTGCTTGTTGAAGTACCGCCAAGTTCGTGTTACCAGAGGGGCAGTCAGAGACACAGTCATGTACACACACGCTGGAGTCGTGCGTGCATGCTGCTTGTGGACGAGAGGCGGGTAATAACATCCTTCAGACCCCACCGGCGTACATTAGATCAGTTCGACCTTATGGGACGATGACCTTGCAGCGCAACCGCCTATAGTCCTGCTACTCCTGCCTTCCAGCATTGCCCCTCTCGTGGCACACACCAAACCTATGGGTTTCCTTGGTGACTACATTGGGCCTCCATACGTGTTTCGCGGGTGATTAAATGAGACCTTACAGGGGTACTTCGTAAGTTTGCGTGGCCTACTGGATCGTATGAGGACAAGTTTGGTGAAATTAGTGTGCAATGTTCATTTGATAGCGATTGCCGCATACGTGAGGGAGAACGATTTTGAAATTTTCGACCTATTTTCTTTCCTTTTCCGGCATTGACTGGAAGTAAGTACTGATTTACTAAAATTTGTTCTAAGCTCCTTCTAATGTTCGGAATGTAATATGGAGTGTTTTTTCGTTTTATGTCAGTTAGGTTCATTGCAGCCTGACATTCGTCCCTCTAACTTAAAATTCGTTTATTTCATGGCATTTTCAACGGGGGCAATCGGATTTACCCTCATGGCATTAAACCTGATATTCAAAGAGTATTCATTTTGAAATACAGTAATTTGAATTTAAAACTTGCGAATGTTATTTCCCGTATTTAATCTTTTACACTACAGTACCGCACATGATGTGAAACATTTTTCCTTTTTTTTACTGTACGTAGACTCTAATTTATAGCATAATTTTATTCTTGAGTAATTTCTGTAATTCTGATTGAAATTTTCTGAGCATGTTTGCACCCAGAAAAGTTTACATGATTTATTAGCGGCTTCTTTCTTTGACTGGTAAACCAAAACCCAGCCGATGGAGCACGACATGTCCAAATGCTTCTGACTTGTATTGCCCACATGTTCAAGTGACCTGCGAAGGTGGACTGAGGGGAAGGAGACGCTCCATTCTCACGAGTGGACAGAAGTCTTCGTGAGCTCCTCAGGTACGATGCAGCGCTTGCAACAACCTCCCCTTCAAAACGTGCGCTCATTAAATCAATTGCGAACTGGAGTAACGGCTGACCTCAGCCCTACTCGACGTCTTGGGAATCTGATACACCGCGAATAAACTCTAGAATTTATCTACTTTAGTTCTGGGAATCGTTTTGAGCGGTCTGTTGCGGCACTTAAATTCGGTCGAACGCGTACACAAAATTTGATTTCCAGCGCCAATTTTTGCTGTCACATTCTCTATTTGATTTGTTATTATTACTGTTATCATTAGTAACAATAAAAACCAATTCTTGTAACGTGTGCTATTCGTTTTGGATTGTATCTGCTGGATCTTGCGAGACCATATTAGTTGAGTAGGAGCGAAAACCAAAACAATTGAATCGAACGAACCATATCTGTTGTATCTTTGAAAAACATCTTTTCGTGGCATCGAGTCAAAATCATCTTGCACGACGTTTGTGGATCAGCAACAATGTTTCATGAAATTCATTTCACGAGAAGACTGCCCTGGGTTGTCAATCGCGACCCAACGTTGTGAAAGGGGCGATTACAACAGCCGCGGCTAACACCCAAGCTCTCCTTGATTCCTTCCCGTTCTACACGTCGTCGTCCCCCTCTTAATTCGAACACAAGACTCCGTCCGCGGTTACCTTTCTCTTTCAGTTGCCTTTTTCTCGCTAGCGATGAGCGCACCTCCCACTCTGCATTGTGCAGGGGCCATGGCACTCATTGTCAACCTTGCAGCCAAATTGCTTCACTTCGTACTTTGATGTCGTACCCGAGTAACCCTAAAAATTCAGCTTTATTGTTTAGGGAACGACTAGTTGTGCTATGATCGCTATTCGCTACCTTTATAATTTCTTGCTTTCAAATGAACTTGGCTTTCTTTTCTAGTCAGGGTCACACGTAGCTAGCCTCTTCCAGTGCCTGTGTGCTCTTGTTTGAGTAAAAAGTGTGTACGGTTAGTATATTGTTGGAAATTATGGTCCGCAAAATCACGTTGCAAGCTCATTGGATCAATTGATAATTAGATTTACTTTGATTTATTGTGACTGCGTACAGAAAAGCTTCGAGTTAGAGAGAGAGCTATTAAATCGTGTTCTAACAATATTATTTATTTGTTCACCGCATAAGGCTATCAGCTATGCTGGAATTTCAAGCCCGGAGATCGTCACTCCTTATGCTATAGCCGGTCACTGCTAAATGGCTCAAATGCCATGCCAAAACTTCTATGGAGGTACTCAGAATATTATGGAGCTGGTTCACTGTTTCAATTTTTGGGGGGCTGAACAATACTTTACTTCTTCATTTTTGTGTTTAGTTTGTACTTGCAGGGCAGAAAGGAAACTCAGGTCACTTTATGTGCTAGTGATCTTATCGAGATTTTTCTGCCGCGGCAGTAAGCGGCAAAAGTCCAATTCAGTTCCTTTATTTGAGGCTCTGATCTTTGCTCTTTTAAAAGTCGTGCCAGGAACTTCTCTATTTCGGCGCTGGGTGTTGTACTTTCAAAATGTTTATTTATTTCTTTCCAACGCGCAGTGGTTGGAGCAGCAGTAGAAATTCAAGTAGCACCACGAGCAAAAACTTTTGACTAAATCAGCTGAAATATTTTCGTCTCTCATTCTGAACTTCCTGACGTTTGGTGCCGTCATATAATGCTAGCTTTTAACCCTCTCTATCTACATGGGGCATATGTGCACCAGTTAAACTTGTTAGTACAAAATCTCTGGTAGAAAGGATTAAAATGACATTTTTCTGTCTCTCTAAAGCACCTTAAGGTTATTGTCTCATTTCTCTAACCTTCGGATTCAAGCCTTTAGACTGAGCCAATTTTACGGTAAAATTTTTTGATTCATGAGCTATTTGCCATGAGTGTGGCCTCCCTCCACTAGGTCTCCAATAGATTTCATAACATTCCCGCACCTGATGGTTACTTCAGCCCACCTCTATAATTCGGGCGACCCTGGGGTATATAATGGCTAGTTTGCTGGAGCACTCACGGATCCCGCCCTCTCCGAGTTAAATTGAGCGCTATTCAAAGTTTGCCCACAGGTGTCATTCGAGACCGTGAAGAAGCGGTACATTCCTGCTGCTTTTAGATCTTTTCATTGGCTTTCATTTCGACATGAAAGGTCACGCAGTTAATTAGCCCAAGATTTCCATCACACGGGTCAAATGAGTTAGCTTCTCCTGTGTATTTTGTTTTGTGAATTTTTGTGGCATGTGTCAGATTTCAATTTGAAATACCTAAGTGTACCCAAACCGTGATGCTCTTGCTTAATGAACCTAGTACTTATTGTTAGCCATTACTTTTAGATCCCTTCTACCCTTTTAGTCATTTTTCTCTCGTCCTTGATTCCCAGTCATTCCCCTACCGATTGCACTCATATTTGGGTCGAAATTTTCCGAATCTTTAAACTACATTGTCATTAATGAAATTCAAGTAACACATTTTAGGCGGCTACCAAAATTTAAGCTGTTGAATTGATCTCTTATCAATGTTTTCCCTATTTCAACGTTTTCCTTTCTGTGAATGCTATTAAAAGACTGAGTGAAGTAGCTAATATTTCTGTATCTCTAATTCATCTGGAAAATTCGATTGCAAATTTATGTTATCAGAACATTTATGGTGAAATCCATCATCTGATAGTATAGGGTGAGGAAAGGTTACATTCTCTAATAGGACTAACATGATGTAACACATATGGAGATGAAGCGATGATGGAAAATAAAGCGTCTGGTTCTTTAAACACAATCCGTACGTGGGAATTCTAGCGTCTTTAATTAAAATATAAATTGCAGTTTCAAAGTAAAATTGGATTCGACAATTCGATACTTCTCATAGCTACTGTATGTAGAATGAAGAAAGAGCCTATGAAGACCTCACTGGCTGTGTGGCCGCGGTATGAAGGTGATCGCAACCTGCCTCTGCGACTACTATACGTCCAATGGGGCACCTGTGCAGCGAAATCACATAGGACATCTGCTCAACATGCTATTCAGAATCTTAAGCTCTTATTCTGATAGTTAAAAACTGTTCTCTCACCACACGCAATGTTTTCGTAGGTATGCCGCATTCTCGAATGTAACAAGCTTTTTTATCATAGATTTTTTATCCCAGCAAGGACTTCACTGTAGAGTTGATCTACTCATAATTGATCAGATAGCTAGCTAATTACTGCTTCTTGCTTCGTCTCAACAAGCTAGGGGGGTTCGTCACGACTGACGCTCGAAATTCTTTGCATATCTATTTGGACGGGAAAGGAGCGAGGCACGCAGGAGCCGTCGGTCGCTATCACTTGCCTTGTGGACCAAGGGAAGCGAGCAGCGGCTCATCATCGCGCAGATGTGGTGGCGACATTAACGACTTCATCGGAACGATTTGCATAGGTCAGTGTTGCAATTTCGTGAAGAATCTCCTGCCACATGTCTAGGTAATTACATAATTCCTCGAATTAATGAACTGAATCGGATAATTGTTGTTTTATTTGTTTTCTTATATTGATTGCTATCGCTAATGAAGCGAAATGCATCAATGAGCATTTTCAGCTTCTCTATTTTGTTAGCAGTTTTTTAGGTGTTAAATACTGCAACAAAATTATCTGTTTTATTAGTAAGGTTAAGTGTTACGCAAAACCAGCGTTCCTCTGGAGAGATTTTCTCGACCAAGGTTTCATTTATTGGAAATGACAACCCTGCGGTTGCGGTTCTGATTTACGAAAGTTAAACATACGAAATACATTACAATTTATTCACAATACCAAATTATTTCATTCCTCTAGTTGACATTACGACCGAAAAAAGAGGATAATTTGGGAAAGTGGCTCCTATTTCATCGACATCACGCTTCTAAGAAGGCTTTGCATTAACGGTCGCAGGAACATGCGACCCTTTACGTAATTTAGATAACTGGTTTATTTGACATGCAACACGGTGAAATGGCTGAGATCCAAGGCCTGAAAATCACAGCGCGCAAAATATTTCGACAAATTTACAACTAGCGCATTAGCATCACATTTTTTAACATTTGTCTTGCAACGTGTATTAATCTTATACTGATCTTTTCCCTTTTATGAAATGAAGTAGTCAATATTGATGCACTGCCATATAACTAATCACTTTTCCCACATTTTAAATCTCGTTTAAAAACTTGGAGTATCGACTCATGTTACGTATTTGAATTTCGAGCACTGTTTCCTAACGAGAATGCGTAATTACTGCAGAGGCAGGCTGAGGGAGTTTTCAATCCTACAGGATCGAATCGTTTTTTCAATGAATGAAATGCTACATAAACACTCATTCATATTTGATGCCTTTGTGTGCCTATCCACTCTAGCTTAGAACGAAACAATGAGAATTTAAGATAAAACTGTATCATTTCTAATATCCTTCAGGAAAGACAGAGGTCCCTGCTGTTAGGGGGGTGTCCTGCAGCATAAGTTTACTCCGGTCTGAAACTAACGATGAAGTACGCGGAGGGCTTGCCGCTCAGTTCGGTTTCATTTGACTTAGCTCACTATATTTTAGTTGACATGAGGGATTTAAATCCCAATTTAGTCAATTTCAAGTATGTAATCCCGGTGAAGTTACAGTAAGAAAATAAGCTGAAAATGCATCTATGAGTTTGACAAAAATGAATTTACACAGTCTTAGGTAAAAATATTTGAAGTAAATACATATTTCGGCTGCGTCACTCTATTTTACCGCCATGAAAAATGAGCTAAAATTCATATTACTAAAGCTGTTCAGCATAGGCGAACTTCTGAAACTCGTGTTGCACAAGCTACTCATTCGTATTAGGTACAGCAGAGCAAGAACTTCGTTTTCATTCCCTTGTTCTAAGGTTTAGCAAATTTTCCCATCGATATCAGTTTGTTTAATCCGCCTTTTCAAAGCTCAGAAAATTCCGGTTGGTGTTGCAGGCTTGAGGCCTTCTGTTCCGTCCAGCAGCGTGCACATCACGCTTCACCGCTGCCTTTGCTTCTATGAAAATATTCGTTGCACATTCTTTCGTTTTTTGATACGTGGCGCTATACAATTTCGAATGATGGTAGTAAGTCGGTTCTAAAGTTATTAATCTTTGATTTCATACTACGTACACTTTGGTCAACCTCGTCCAGAACGGTATCGTTTCACATTTGCAGACGATATTCCAAACTTGAGAGAAGCGTGCGGGTCTAAATGTGATGATGGTTCGCAGCTTGGGTTGAGACTGTCTGACCGAGTCGGAAATGGAAGTGACGTGCGCGTGATGGCTGCGTCACTCGCACGTTACGGTCTGGTCACACTGAGACATACCGTCTGGCCTCGGGGCGTCAACCAGCGGACAAACGTCCGGTTGTGCCATACAGGCGGCGAAGTTGAATAGAATGTCTTCACGTTGAGATCGAGTTGCTGAGTTCTAAACTGCTCCATGCCGAGCCGTGCACCAACAATTATCTTGAGAAGCAAACTGGCTGAAAGCAGCATTAGTGCCATTGCAGTGATGAGGATAACAGCCTTCAAGCTTCAAAACATAATGTTTCTCCTCATTCAAATTTGGAAGTCTTCCTGGAAACTCTATAGAAGCCCAGCAGATAAACCTTAAGCTTTTGAGAGATAAATTTTAGCAATAGTTTATTCCAAAAAATCATCCCTAATGGTGTGAAAACTTTTTGTAGAATTCAGAGATCAGGTCAATATTTTGTTAGCCTTTTTAACAGAAATCTTTCCTAGTAATTATTGAATAAGTGCAGTGACACTAATGCGTTCTGCGTTGAAATGTCTTATACCTCGTGACAAATGAAGTTTACACTCGCTTCATTTGCTGAGATGTTCGGTGAATATTTGAAATGAGACCTTGCCCCAACAGTCTTCATTTTTTACAGCCGTAGGTTCTGTCTATTATTGCTTCAGTGAAATTTCTTCGCATGAAGCTCTTTGAAAGTAAGATTGAGCGGTCGGCAAGATTTCCTGTTTATTTTATATTTTGTAGGCTTGCGGGAGCCTTGACACGCGCCGGTATCTCTCCCTTCATCTGACGGAGCTCTTCTCTTGCCGCCAAATTACACTTGCGTGCTGTGCTTGGTGCGGAAACTTCGGTGATGGTTGCCTTGTTTCGTTCCAGTACTAATTTCTTCATTCGCTCGTGGCGGAGGAACGTTTTGCGAGTCAAAAAACCGTGTGAGATTTGTTAATGCCATTGGCGGGCTGGAACATACAGTTTGTATTACATTTTGTCTATGTAGCTTTAACTGATCCTCAAAGTCTCTCTATGGCGTCAACACTATTGCCTGAAAAATAGGTTTTCATCAGAAAACATTCAGTTATGCGGTAAAGTTGTATGAATTAAAAAGTGTGCAAAGTTTCTCACATAAATTTTTAACCATAAGTTTCTTAGTTCAAATTACCCATCAATTGAGAAAAAACTTAGGATATAAAATACGCAAATAAAAACAACATGACCTAAAGAACAAAGCAATTTCGCTAACGGAAAAAGGATAATTCTAGAGAAGAAAATTGAATTTTACTTTCGCCGTGCCAATATGCAAGTTCCACTTCCCAGCATCTTAAGCTTGAGGGGTAAAATCTGTCGGGAAGAAAGAGAAATGCAGTGTTAAAATGAAATGACTTCACGCTTGCCATGTGCTGGTA
The DNA here is from genome assembly GCA_014899125.1 of Orchestia grillus. Classification (NCBI taxonomy): domain Eukaryota; kingdom Metazoa; phylum Arthropoda; class Malacostraca; order Amphipoda; family Talitridae; genus Orchestia; species Orchestia grillus. The sequence goes on from VOMN01002851.1 coordinate 37,423, forward strand.
GAAATACCATTTGCAAAATATCAAGGGACAACAGCTACAGATATGTAGGGCATCTCACCTCCCTAGACCCGCTCCTCCTCCTACACGCGCGCCTGGCCATCCTGAACGCCAAGTGGCGACACCAGATTTGCAGTTATTGCTGCAGGCGGTGTGGGTGTGTCGTGTCCACTTTGGTGTGTGTGTGCTGTGTGTGTGTGTGTGTGTGTATGTGTGTGCGTGTGCTGTGTATGTGTGTGCTACCGCTGAAATGAATAGAGACAACTTCAAATATTATTTTTCAGTGATGGGTAGTAGATTGGTGGATCAATTTTCAATATGACCGGTACCTACATCATGAATATAAATGTGGGAGTATCCCGCATTGGTATGAGGCCGCTGGCGGACATGAACTTCTCTACCCGACGGAGTGTGTCTCCTTACACCACCAATGAAAAATTGGACCCAAAGTTATTCAGACTTGAGGTATTTTGAAACAAATCCTTATTTAGTAACTATCTTAGCAACCAACCTAAAACTTTGGCTACGTCATGAACGTCTAGCTCAATTTTGGATGAGATTACCGAACTCCGAGTGCCCGGCTCCGAATAGCAGGTTGTGAATACCGTGCTAAGAGTTGGTGTGCCGAGGCGTCGTTCCCACTGAGGAGGGTTGCACCAGTACGCACCCAGGAAGCAACACGGCGCCCAGACGACACCAGGAGAGCGACGCAGCAGCAGCCCAGCCGCCCGACCTGTGGCAACGATAAGACCTTCACTGCGATTGCATCACGATCTCAGCGGCACGATTCCATCGCGCTTCTGGTAGAGCTGCGATCGTGATCAGCTGCTGTTGTTAACGAGGGGAGAGGGGGTAAGGATGTGATGAATTCTCTAATAATGGACGAAACTAATTTTTGCTAATTGTGTAGCAGTTGAGAATTGGCAAAAAATTTACTGGTGAATTTGAAGTTTTTATAGTCTTTTGATTAATGGAAGTGTTATTATGAACCTCACGTTCTTACATATTAGACGGTTGATGTTTATATGAAAAGTTTTTATCCAGGCTTAACTGTCAATAACGTCATGCCATCTATATAATTTGTATTTCAGAACTTGAAGCTTGTTGGTGAAAACCTATCGCATCTCGTAAACCTACTCCGTGGATTTTAATTTCACGTGATCATTAAAATCCTGGGTCTGCATTTGAGACTACAATCAAGCTTACGTGTTTCGTCAGTCTTGCTAAGTCCTCTTTAGAAAACGAAGAGTTCCTCAGCAATTTGCTGCTCCTGCGAGGACGCGTCAGGCCGGCGCTGCACGAGAGCCACGGGCGACATTTCCACCGTGGTCACGAGGGGACCTCGTGGGGACGCCTCGCTCTTGTCTTGGGGGAGGAGTCCGAACATGAGTATTGTGGGCAGTCGTTTATTGGTTTGTATTATGTCTTCACTACGCTGCGCTCTTGTCGTCTCGAGTAAGAGGTTACAGTGTGCAGGTTGGGGGCAGTGGTTTGATGCCTCGTCCTCTTATCTCTGGGAACATTTCCGTGCTGGTTGATCTTCCCAAACCAAAGTACCCAGGTCAACCGGTTTTGTTCTTCCTATATATGCAATGAGTGAATGTTTCAAGTGGGTCACTGAGTACGTCCTGAGTGGCTCATTAATGGGGTAGTTGAATGCAGCTTTCATTTAAAAATTTGTTGAAAACTGAAATTCTCAGCAGCAAAAAATATAGTATCAAATTAAATTTTAGAATTAATGTGTTTACGATGACAAATAAATTCAGAAACTTGTCAATTGAAACTATGAGTTAACGCAAAAAGTTTCACTTTTTGGAAATAACTCGCTATATAATTTATTTGCCCGCTTTTTGGCCAACACATTTAGCAGGCATCAAAAATCTGCATGCACCTGCTGCTACTCTGAGGAATAAGTCTCCTCCCGGAATTCGAACACTCACCGATGACGAAAACTCAAGCTAAATGTACGAAAAAAATGCGATTTATCATGGATATGTGAATTCGTAATTCGCTTTATGTGCCAGAAGCCTTACGAAATTATCTTGAGCTCGAGTCCTCCGGCGAATCTTGCGGACGAGAAAAGTGACTCGGGAATAAACAAGTGGAATATTCGTTTACTAAGTCGGCTTTGGGCTATGGGGATAGTGAAAAACAAATTTTTCTTAATGCATGTAGTGATGGGGTTTATCTAGTCTAAGTGTGTCCGCCACAAGTTGTAAAAATTATGCTCTATAAAATAGAGAAATCCAATTAGATCAGAATATTTTCTCACGTTTGTCCGCTCGGTTTTTGCGTTTCTGTGCAAGTGAGAGCTGGTGTTTGCGATGCTGCCGCCTGCCTTCGAGTGGATGAGTCACGCAAAACTCCTGCCCCTCAGAGCGTCACGCTTCCAAATTCTCAGTGAACGCAACATTTTCCCAAGTGTTAATGCACGTGGGCGTCGGTGTTTCCGTTTGCCTGTGTAATTACGCAGCAGTTTGGGAGCTATTTTTGCTCATATAACAGTAAGAGCATCATCAGTTGCGAAGAGAATACTAGGCATTACATTATCAAAACATTGTTCCCTGCACATATTCGCTGACATCATTGCCGTTATTCTGCCATTAAATTTACAAAATCACTCCTTTTTCAATGAGCTCACCCTGTTTGATGAAACGTTGGACGTCATCATACAAATTAAAAAATCGTCCTCGAATATGATGTACTGACAGCGGTCTCGGCTATTTTCTGCAGCAGCTGAGATGAGCAGCGGCAGGGAAGCCTCTCCAGCACCTGTGTAATGACAGCTGCTCCAAGCACTTGCGTTCCTGTTGAAGCAGGCAACTCCGTGTGCGCCAGGGGCAAATTTATTTGAGGATCAGTTGCTCAGGGGTTTATCTGTACATTTGTCTGCAGGTGCGACCCCTTTGCAGTCGCCTATTCCTGTTTATATATTCAATTCTCAAAATGATGAAATTGTTTTCTCTCATTGCCCATATTATTCGATACCAAAAGTATTACGTAAGACTCAATACGTGATTGTCCGCAAAATAAGGTATTTTTATTTAGTCATATCTGCTCGTTACTTTAGAAATAACTTGGGAAATATTGAAATATTTTCCTCGATGTTGAGGCATTAAAAAAGCGGTGCGAGTGAATCCCTCTGCTAACCAAAAACCGATGTTCTCGCACAACTCGTGACGCGATATGACAGGCTTGAGAAGCCTCTATTGCGACAATGTGCCGAGTTTTTGCCTGTATCATTTTCGACGAACTTGCGACAGGGATCGAGAACAGCTGCGCTGTCTGAAACAAGCTGAGAAAGTGCACTTGTAAGCTTAAAAGGTGTTTACATACACGAAGGAGCAGTCCTATTTTTCCCCGCTACGAGTATTTTCAATTCTTGCTGCTATCTGAGCCGTCGGCTGTGTGAAGTCTATCGGCCTAAAGCTGGGAGGTTGCCATGCTCGTCTGGTCCCGTATTTATGTGACATTTTGGGTTCTTTGTGTATGTGCGCTCAGAGAGCCTCTCAAAGAACCTCAAATTATAGCTAATCTTCTGATAGTAAAGAATATTCTTTTCTTGGTGTGCACTGAAGAACGTTTATCTAAAAAACACATACTGTGCCTAGCTCATCTATCGAGCTTGTGCAGTTGTACATTGCGGTTAAAGCTATTATATGTTTACCTGTACGAGAGACTTACGGACGTGAGTTCATTTCATAGATCTTTAGCTCGGGGCTTAACATGAGTTTCTTCGTGGAGGCTATTTATTACATGCTCCCTCAGGATCTGCAGTACATTTACGACATCTAGCACTAGATAAGGACTCGCCTCGTTCTGTTTCGGACCGTTTTTTCTTAGATCACAGGTCATTGCGTGTGATTTAACCCTCCTCCTCTTTACAACGATCTTTCACCAGCAACTTTTGGGTTCCGGAATGAATTTGGCTTATTGTGGCCACAAATAAGCCGTAAATACCTGATAAAGACTTTGCTCGCAACTTGGTAATGGGATAGAAAGCTCCATGATGGCTCTATGGAGTGAGATGTTAATAGACTCTCTTCTTTGCCACGTGTCTGATCCAGCTGAAGTGTTGGCGTTGCCCATGGTATGGATGACCCACTCTTTTTTATGGCTGAGTGCAAGGGAACTTCAGCGCAAATGCCGACGTAGAGGGCACCCGGTCCAGCCATTCCCTTTTGACCCTAATTGAAAGAAAAAACGACGCTCTAGGCTCGTCACGAACCAGGACTCGCTTATTACGGTCCAAAAGTTGGCGAGAGCGCAGCCTATCACTTTTTAGTGTCCATTTTCTCATCGAAGACTGCCTTCAATTTGTGCTGCTCCGTCCTGTGGCATCCTGAGCTTGCAATATTCAGCTAATCAGCACTTTGCAAAAGAGTTCTGTTCAGTATTACTCTTGAAAATATTTCTTAAGCGTTGTAGCAGAAGCTCAGTTACTGATTCTTCGAATTTGAACCGTGTCCAAAATTGAGCATGGGGACGTTCAGGAGCACTTGAAGAAAGACGTTAAATATATTTTAAAAATAAAAATTTAAACTTTCGAGCTCGGTTTATATATAGAATAAAAATAAGTTAATTGAACAAACTCATGCATGAGATGCATTGGAAATTTTCGATTTCTGCCGAAGTAAATGAAATTAGATGCGCAATGATTTAACCTAAGGAATAGACTGGTGCTAGCTTTATAATGAATCACCAAAATTCTTTGCTATTGAATGCAACATTTCGGAATTAGGATCATTGAAATAAGGCTGGAGGACTTCGACCATAATTGGGCACTGAGTGGTCCTAACTCGGTAAGCATGACTGGCCGAACGAAAGTGAATTGTGCCCTAGGAGCTACGCGTTAACTCCCTCGCGTCCCGCTCTTGCCGTACAAATGAAATAATTCAAGGCATGTGGTTGAAAATTATTCTAATTTGCCACGCTGTTTAAAAAGCCCTCTTTGGTATGATGGTCAAGATGGTCTTTACATCGAATGAATCTCCGTACACTTTATGTGACTTCCTGCCAGCTTTCTCCATGGTATCTAAGTGTTTATTACAAGAATTCCTGCCTCTCACATGAACGGATTTTCTGCTCGATCGTGTAACTTGCGCAAGTGGGCGCTTAATTCGCAATAAGATTACAATATTTAGTTACTAGGCTCGAAGAATTTACTCTGTCATAGCTTGAGATTCTTTTGCTTTTTACAATTGCCCCTGGTTTCTACTGGGAAGGCCGTCTGAACTGGAAAGTGTAATGGGTCCTGCCTCGATTGATGGAAGGCTGGACACACCGAGGAACGTGCGCTTTGCGCAAGGACGCCTGGGCCGCGTGGTGCTGGTGATGGGAACTGACGCATTCGGGTTGTGGAGATCAGCGAGGGCTATCACAACTCCTAGAATGTATTGGCTCATCATCCACAGCTTCATTGGACCGAACGCACCTTCCCAGGTCTTCCTGGATAAATCCACAGGATTGTTTTGTAATTGTTTTCTCGCTTCTGAAGTATTTATAAGTGAAACAGGTTTCTGGGAACTCATAAACGTGTTTCTGGGATGCCATGTAATTGATTTTAATATCTGCATTAAATTGTTGTTGTGCAACGCTTCGGTTATCTCAGCAGGATTTTTAAAATTTATTAGTGTGTGTTCAAAACAGTTTTTTTGTTACCTGTTATACGCAGCCACACAATTTTGTGTAAATATAATGCAGTTTATCATAAGTCCGTTCAGAAGTTTTTGTAAAATTGCAGGGATTCAGGAGAGTCGTGAAACTTTCTATGACAGTGTCCAGCACTCGTGCGTTCTTGATAATTTTTATGCGAGTATGTTGAGAACTCTTAATAATGGTCCCCCGCGGGCAGTGCGCTGCATGTGAGCGTCTTTCTGTAACAGGGACTTGGCACTCCGATGAGTTAGCAGCAGCCCTTGTATCACATTGAGGGAGTGGGCTGAAAATGTCTGTCCTCGTCAGGGTACCTTGGTTACGCCCTCACAAATGACACTGACCGCCCACGCAGCTAACAGCAGCACGTATCGCAGAGATCGCTGATTTTTTTTGCGTAGATGGTACGGTGATAGATTTTTCTGCCCTATCTTTCCCGACGTTTGTTATGGGTACAGTGTGTGTGTATTTAATTTCAACTTTTTGCCTCATTGCATTACTCGTTGAGGCTATTGGAACACTTTTCCAGAGCCTATTTATTGCGGTAAAGCCTCAAATGCGATAAACTTCTCTGCAGAAGGCAGAAATGTCGCTAAGATGATTTATGATCATGTACCGCGAGGCCCATAATTATTACTGTTGCATGAATAATTGTTGCTGAATTGATGATACGTGGTCGAAGGGTTGTGGGGAAGAGGCGTGTCACGACGATTGCGACTGCATGACGTAGGCCTGAGAAACCCTGCTCTCTTGCACAGCGCCGTTGATAGGCGACCGTGGAAGCCTCACTTCGACCATCACCCGCTTATCTTCAGCATTCGTGGTCCGTCATCAAATGATTCGTTGCGACACAAACACGCGCAATAAAATCATTGCATGGGTTCTCTTCTCTTAATTTTAGTATGCCGACTACAAAGGTTTTTACGTTTTTACGCTGAAGAAAGGCTTACATGATTGACTTGTGATCCAGTGATAGAGTCGGTTTCTTTGTTTAATATCTTAAAGTTAGAAAATTTTACAAACATTGTTTGTTAAGGTTGTCAATGTTCAAAAAGCAGCACAGTTCACAATTGTGTACTCAGCTGCATAGGCTGACAACAGAATTCTCATGCTGTAACGAGCGCCAGCGCTGTTTGGTGGCGACGCTTCAGCTGCTGCCTTTTATTCGTTCGTTGCTGGCGACATGAAGATGAACTCGTTTTGAATCCGTAGTTAATTGAGAAGTTAATTATACTGGTGTAGGGATGTTTGTCTCAGGGGTAATGAAAAAGTGATGCTGCCATATCCAGAGCTATAATTCACACTTTAGTCAGTTGTGATTGCATACTTGGCTACAAATACCATGGTACAACGAGGAATATTTATCTTTCACACTCAGCGCCATTTTTTCTAGGTCTATAAGTAATGTTTCATAAACCTATCATGACTTAACTTTTACAAGGAGCTTACACTTGCGAAGTAAACAAATATTTTCACATCATAAAACAACTCCCCAAAGATAATAAAACGTTTCACTTCACAACGTCATGTTTACGTAACTCTTGCAGTTCCGTTCATCCATACATAAAGCTGACTTTTCTTCTCACCATTTGTGACTTGAAGTTTCGCTCGTGAGAAAACCCGGACAGACTGAGTGAAGACTTGTCTGCACCGACCGCCGCTTGCCTCTGCAGACCCGCATGTGCAGTCAACCAGGCAAGAATTTGCAGGGTAGAGAGAATATCTCGTCTACGAGAGTGGCTCAGGAATTAACTAGACGCATTTTTATCGTCAAAATTAATTTACTGATGATCCGTCGTGCTTTTAGCGCACATGCTGTAGGCAAATTGATTGCAACAATTTTACTTGTAAATTAGTTTGTATTGAACAAATTTTCGTTTGTAACATTGTTTTTGAACTCTTACTAAAGATGTTTCAATGCATTCCAACGAACAGATACAAGCTGCATGGTAATTTGTTATTATTCCACGCTCTTTTAGTTTGCGTATTGACCGAAGTCGTTCGGGATGACTTCATACATATATTAGGACGTAAAAATTTCTATTCAATTTTAGGCGCTGTTCTTATAGGAGTGACTCCTTGTCTTACGCCAATACACTGCCCCGTCTGGCATGGTGGAGCTAGTTCAGAAATATTTGAGTTGCTTTACAGACTCTCTCGTAAAACAGAATCACTAGTCAGTTGATTTTTCGGTTTCAATTTTCAGATATACAGTTAGTGGGAAGATTATTTTTTCCTCCTCGCCGCTAATCCTTTGGTAGGTGCTTCAAATTTCGTTTACGATATGTTCAAGACAAGTGTCTCGTACGTGCTCTTCAAGTCGTCTCCTCTGCTTAAGCTAATCTCTTCGCTGGTATCTCTAACGAGAGTGCCGACTGCCACCTGGTCGTTGGAGGGACGGTGCTCAAGCTTACAATCTAACTGTTCTACGCAAGCGCTTGCACACGATGAAATTCCTGCTTGTGGAGAACCTCCTAAAATTTTTAGATCTGCTTCATAATCCTTTCGACCGCAGGAGTTCCTGTGGCTGAGATGAGTAATATATGTAAATTATTTGCTTTGAGAGCTGGTGTAGTCACTCTGATCATGTTACATACTTTCACTAGCAGCTTGAATGAAGGGTTTGCAAGAACACGGAGAACCTAAAAGGAAGGGATTGATGGAAAGGTGATCCAGAGATTCTGTCCAGAGTATTTTGACTTTCCTGAATAATGTTTTTGAAGTACAATCGTCTCCTTCATAGAGCGCTACATTGATCCCAACAATCGCTCTACATGCAGTCGTCCACGCACAGAACAGTGTCAACTAGAGAAAGTATAAAATAACACGGACAATATTTGTATTAAGAAGCAAATAGAGCGTATTATGAGAAGGAAATAAGAAGATAGAGTGGTGGATTTCTTAAAAGAATCTAGCACTCTATGTGGGGACGACTAATACCTATTAGTCCATTCCTGACTTCGTCACCATAAGGCCGTTGTTGTTTTGCGTAGTGACTTTTGAGCGTAATTTCCGAGCAACTTCAATTCCAGTTACATGGTTTGGTATCTCGTCATAAAATCCCATGGATCACGGAAAGAAAGGAATTTGTGTACGCTTATAAATATTTGTGTCACAAACGCGAGCTGCACGCAGGTCACTGTCACTGTGGCCTCACACAGCTCTGGCATGCGGAATTGCAGCACCCATTGTCTCTTATGGAAAACAGACCCTGACAATTCTAAGGACACTGCTTTCACTTTAATTTTTACCTGTGCTTAACTGTCCACTTACTTTTGAAAATTTATCCTTCGAAAGTATAGACCAAATTTCGTACTTAGAAATGCCTAAAACAACAGCCAGGAGAATTAACTTCTTCGTCGGGCAAATCGTTGGATTTCGTACATTTCCCTAGTTATAAGCAAATTTATTAGTAGTATTCCAGACTTATAAGGAATCAACGGTTTGGTGAGAAAAATGAGAAAAATGTCAGATAGCATAATCACTATCTGACTATCGTGAGATAGTGATCATGATGCCTTCATGGGCCCATGAGGTGCGAAGTGTCGTTTGTAATTATAGATGTAACGTATACGAGTATATTTGCATGATAATCATTTATGTATCCATTTGTGTCATTCTTATATTAGCTTTATTTACTCTAAACGAACAAATGACCAGCGATATTTATTTAATACGTAATCTATCTCAACATTATCATTGTTCCAGTTCCACAGCATAAAAATTGGATAAAATATCGAATTCACCTGATAATTTTATCATAAGCAATGTATTTTACAGGTATATGGAAATTTTCTTCTAGTTTATTTGCGCATTTATTCTATTTTATTGCTCTGTTGTATTTTGCTCTTCCGAATACTAAGTTAAGAGTGCTAGTACGTGAGTTTGCTGTTAAGAGGTCTACATATACATGAATTTATGAGACTTTCATTTTGTCATACTTCTTTTTACCTCTGGTGAAGGTGAACAAAGAGTTGTTTGCATGCGCTGATTCCTCTCTTATACTTCCTATTTTTATACCTTTCAGCAAGTCCATGTATTCAAACATCGCTTGCGACCTGATGTGTGTTTACGAATTGTCCATTTTTTGAAGGTATCGCTTCAGTTAAACGGAAAAAACGGTTTATTCTGGCATTCGCTTTTCCTAATATGGCTTTTATTTTATGCATATTATTGTACTTAACTCCTTTTTTCCGTATCTGTCTAGCGAGGTTGCCTGCAAGTCACAACTTTATTGGTTTGATTTGCCTTTCGTTGTCCGTGGTGGTAAAAAAAGTACGTGCCGCACCTTCAGCTCAGCGCAACTGCATGACCCACTACGTCTACATATTTCATGAAGCTTCATCACGAAATTTCAATGAAGCCAAATTGACGTTCCTTTTCTGAGACTCAATGCGAGACTTGTTTAGATTTTGATACCAAAATACGGGAATTTCTCAAGAAAATTCGGAGGAATTTTGGTGTTTCATTTACACTCTATTTTCCATGTGATCAGCTAGGACTTTTTGCGCAGTGCGATTTTGACGGACGTCTTCGACGTCTGGTGAGGATATGAAGGCCGGAGGCAAAATTGGCGTTTAATGGATTCTTTTGTCGTCCTCCATTATATGAAGACAAGCACTATACAGGGAAGAGTCACGAGCCTATACTCCGTACGCGCGAGAGCGAAGCAGTGAATTTCACTAAAATGAAAGCATCGCTCTATTTGAAAATGAAGTGATAAATGGACATCAATGAGTACTAGTGCACTTATTTCGCCATAAAAGTGTCTCCATCCATTTCTCTGTTGCAAAGGAATTTCGACATTCATGGTGCCTTACGCCTACACTAAAACATGAATTCAACGCCTGCAAAGCACCGGTGTGAGTTAGTACTTATTAAACCTCAAATTAATGTACAGTGCCCTGGAATTCTATTTGAACTGCTGTATTTTAGAGTTCAGTTGTAAGTTCATATGATTTCAGGCATGAAGTCGTACAAATCTTTTGTTGCAACACATAAAGATTATTATGAAAATATTGTTAGAAGAAATATTATTCCAAAATCTGGGGTTCCCCCTCAAAAATGATAATACTCATTGGCTGTGATTAGGTGGAGTCGTATCTACTTTAATGCGCTTCGTACGAGTGGGATAATTTCAGTTTCGTTACTAAAATGTTTATGAGAGTGTGGAATAAATAGTTTTTCAATAATTGAAGTGCACGTGCATGGATTCATATGATTTTAGATTGCATTGTTTATATTTAATGGAGATGCATGTACGCTATCTATGAGGTACCTGTTAATTTTTCAATAATTCTTTTGAATAAGTATCACTGGTTTTGAACAGTTAATTGAAGCAATATATTGAAATAGAGTGGACTTCTATAATTATACGTTGAAATGCAACACAAAGACCTCTGCTCTACAAGAGCATACATTCTTACAAGCACAGATTTACAGATTCGAGGTCTTAAAATTGAACAAAAATTTCAATCTTTATCAGAGATTGGTGTATGTATGATCAGGTCGGGTACTATATATGTAGATATGACAAACAATAAACTTTTTTATGCTAATTGTTATTATTGTAAGCGAATACAGCCTTTGTTAAGAACTATTAATATTCAGTAACAATAAGACAGTGCATGTTTTCCTCCCTTAGTGAAATGCTAACCAATCAAAATCGTGTAGCCAGCATAAGTAGATGGTTGAACCTGAAGCGGGTTAGGTGAAACATTGCTTATTTTGTTAGAGCCTTTAAGTGCTACAGAGTACTACAAACTTTTCATTATGTTACAATATTATCCAAAATTTTGGAGCTAGAGCACTATTGGGACTCGTTAGAACACCAGCCAAGTAATGCAGCAACACTTGATAATTGCCTAAATTGGACTCGAACAACATAGTTGACAAACTTTGATGAAATTTGAACGACTAGTTATGCGTTCAGGATTGAGAGGAGTGAAGCGTTCCTCGAGAACGTAGAGTTGGCGCGTTGGGGCTGGAGGCGAGCGAAGAGCGCTCCTCCTGCGAGGTGAACCAATTCATGCGGCTCCCGGCAAAAAAAATGCGCCCTTGTCAACAAGAAGCTTTTATGCTCCGTGCTATGCGTTTACTCGGGCAAGAAAATGCGCCGCCTTTCACTTCTCAAGATGCCAGTGACTTAGGTGTTTTTTCTAACATGCTGGGCATCGGCCAAAACTCGCTAGCGAATCTTGAAGATGTTGCCTTGGGAAGACTGGACGACTCTCCCCGTTGCGGTCACTCTGACTCCTCACCTCGAGGCATCACTGACGTGCACCAGCTGCAACGGGCGCTCACCAGCGGGCACCTGCTTTTTGTCCGTATTAGTGCACCACTGCAGAGCATAATGATGATCAGATGCTCGTGAAATCATTGGGATACCGGAGGTCCATTTGTACGAATAATTCTGTACTTACACGCCGTCTGTGGGTGCATTAATATCAATTTCAAATAAATTAGGGCGCAATTCAGCGTTGATGAATGAGATTACCGCTACAGATGTTCGTCTGTGGGGCCTCAAAATGTCAACCAGGGTTCACATTAACAGATGCAGTTCCAGGCCTCCGGTTGGCCTTCAGAGACGGCCGCGAGGTTTTTATATGGGAGTTCAGCCTTCCATTCTACACTAGGAAAATTGTTCCTAATCTTCATGGAATGACCAGTTTTTTCTACCTTACGCGCAGTCTTCAATTACTGCGTAGTACGCTGACTTGTTAATATAGAAACAATTAGGCCTGTGTATGTGTTTTTAGGCGTATGTATTTGCTAAAGTTTCTCGCCATCCGTTGTTTTTCAACTGGATTTAATTATAAACACGGCACTTTCATTTGAAAACTGGAATGTCGAGCGGGGCCATTTACTGGGCGTTTTTACAGAAGATGATGCAAGATTACGTGCCCTCATCTGCTGCTGCGCTACTGATGGCCAGCTGTGGTGCGGTACGCTCATACGACTGGAAGATTGGAAATCGTTTAGCGGTCTTTCAGCTCACTTCAGAATTATTCAATCTAAAAATTAGTAGGAAGATACTCCTATCCAGTTTGAATCCTAGAAGAGCTTTCATTACAATGTAACTCAGAATTGCAACATTTCTGTTCATCTAAATCAAACGTTCAACCAAGTTTGTCAACTTGGAAAGTTTTATAGTCAGCGCAAAAATGTCCACATCTAACTATACCATTGCATAAACTAATTAGTTGTTGATCTTTATTTTTATTTGAGGCACGAATGACGTACTCTTGATATGATTGATTGTACGTGATACAACAGGAGCTACCTATATTCTTCGTTTCACGTATTCCTTCGACTCTGAAGGAGAAAGTTATACCTCTCCATCAATATTTTTTTCCACTTACATTATTTGCCCCATACAGTACTAGAGCGCTGTTCATTTAAGTTGACGTCGAACTGCAGGGACTTCAACGCCCCCTCCACGAGACACCGTGAGGTTCTGTTGGTGCTCGGGGATCTCGACTTCATCCCTCACCCATCTTGGCATCGAGGGTCTCCATCCATAAAGGATGAAGCGGAGCGGCTCAGCTCAGGAGCCTATTGCAGCATCACCGTTGAGAAGAGACCAAGTGAAGCAATATATCGTCACGCGTAATCATTGTTGGATAAATAAATCTAGCTTTTCTTGCCTCGGGTTCGGATGATACAATTTTGTTACCGATTTGCCTTGGGAAAATGATATGTTCATTGAAATTGAGCAAAGGGTGATTGAACTGAAGAAATAAAAATGTTAGGACCCTTATATTTTTGTCCTACTGAGTAGAAATCATTAACTACTTGAATACCAAGCTCTTCGGACAAAAAATCGTCTCATCAGAACTTCAGAATCTTTTTTAGTTAAAAAGGCAGAGGTCTTACTTATGGCAGAACGGCAGGACTTCTTCTACCTACTAAATAGCGGTAAGGGTTAATCGACTCCCGTCACAACGGTTTGGCTTCTTCTACTTACGACTAAATGGCACGGCTTCTGCTACTTACGTTTGAATTGTAGGGCTTCTTCTACTGTTGAATGAACGATTGGGCTTCTCCTACTTACGACAGAACAGCAGAGCTTCTCCTAATCACGTCAGCACGGTAAGGTTTTTCTACTTACGTAAGAATTGTAGGGCTTCTCCTACTAATTAGGTCAGAACGGCAAGATTTCTTCTACTACTTCAGAACGGTAAGATTTCTCCTACTTACGTTTAAACGGCAGGGCTCCTACGTACGACATGACAGTTGGGCTTCTTTTACTTATCGGCAGAATGGTAAGGCTTGTACTTAAAGCAGAACGGTAGGGGTCCTACGTAGCAGTCTCAAAGTCAATGGGTTGTAATTTGCAGCCAGCCGAGGAACTTCCGCTGAGTGCCGTTGATTTTGGGGTTACCTCTCTCTGTCGAGACGATGATGAAAACTGATACGGAGAGATGGTATTTCCTCTCTCAGAACGACCCCTATTACATACCTTCAGAATAGGTGCTGTGTCTCCTCACCTAAATGTATTTTGTGGAACGAAATACTTTCGGCCATATGCCAGGTTGGTATGTACAATGCCACTGGATGTAACACCACAGCGGCTTATCGATAATTGCCTCTTTGGAATTGATGTTAAACTTCTGCAGTCGTCTGGCTTCAAGCCGCTGGACGATCCACGCTGCTTGCTGGATAAAAATTACTCTCTTTTGTGTCGTTCATCTGAACTTTCACTGAACACCTTCCTTCCAACGAGTCATTCCCGATGCGGAAGATTGGCTGGCGCGGTCCTTTCGCTTCTTGTAGAGCACCTGACCAGGGAAACTAGTTCTGGAGAGATATGGCTGCTCGAGTTGCGCGGCTGTGGCTGTTGTTGCTGTTGCTGGGGATGTGGAAGCTGTTCCTGCTGCTGTGGTTATGGTTGCCGTTGCTGTTGTTGTTGTGGCTGTAGCAGGTGCTACTACTGCTATTTTTGTGGTTGTTACTGCTTTTGCTTTAGCTAGTGTTGCTACTGTTGCTATTGTTTCTTATACTACTACTCGTAGTACTGGTGTTACTGCTGCTGTTACTCCGGCTGTCACTCCTTGTGCCGTGATGCGGAAAATAAAAGCTACAAGTTTGACCTCAACTTCCGAAATGCTGGTGTACGATATCTTTCCTGATTAACCCATTCCATAGCAATGACGAGTGCACTCGCTTTTATTCGACTTGTATTTTCCTGGTAAAGTCGAGTAAACTTGTCGATTTTCAAGAGGACGAAGAAGATTGAAATGTGTTTACTGGTCCTTCCTCGACCTCTCAGGGTGTAAACTGGTAATTCCCGTGCGGTAGTAAAGTCGTCGTAAAATTACAATTGTTGAAATGAAGCCTGACATGTATGATTCGATTCAAAATTACCAGAGATCCTCAAACTGGAAGAACAAAATTACCTTTCTTTTTAGTATCTCATCACACTACTTTCCTTTTCGGGCTAGCATCGTAAATATCGAACTCAAATTGAAAGTTTGACTTCTTTTTAATTTCTTCAGGGCACTGGCCTACACTGGCCAGCCCTTTGTGTTCATCATGAACAAAGAAGCCCAGTGTAAACTATGAAGGCTTGTGCAGCACTTTAGGAAAACCATATATTTTTAATGAAAATGATCTTGTAGCATAAGTGGAGTAAATAAATAAGCTATGGTTGAACCAGCGCTCACAATTTATTTATCGGGATTCGTTTCTATTGATCAAATCCGATGCATAGAGCTAAGTATGATATGTTTTCCTAGGCTTGAAATTTGCCATTCGGGAAATAAACCTTGGGGACAGCCCTATGCTATGGAAAAGACTTACAGATTTGCCATTGTAACACATTATATATGTATATGACGGGGATGAAAAACGTGAACAATGATTCATATCGGCTTATAACAAGAATAAAGCAACCCAAAACTGAAGAAAAATGAGTTGAAGTGAGCGCTGTTTAATTAAGACGTGCGATTTGCGCTCATCTCGCTCCTGGTGCAGATAACCATCCGGGTAACAAGACCGTGTCTTGGAGGCAGTAAGAAGTCTCTTGCTCTTTTGTGTGGTGAAGTGAATAGAAATTCGATTTTTTTGGTCTTTTTAGTCTAATTGGGACGGTAGACTTGTTCTGGGCACTCTCATGTTCAAACTAACGAGATGAAAAACTGCCAACCATCGTTAATTCATACGAATAATTTCAAGCACCGAATTCCTATGATTCTACTCAACTTGTTCTGGCGCTGGTACTGAGTCCAGCGATTGTACTAATACAAACAGGTCCAGGTAGAGCAATGCACTTGCAATGCAACAACTTGGCTCATAACTGACTCGACATGACTGGCTGGTCTGACTTGATCCATGTGTGGTCGCTACATAGCTACTCTAGCACTCACTCAGAAGTATTCTGACACTTTTACCAGCCCTGAGCGAACCTCTGCTTTGGTTTCCGTGTCGGCTGGATAGCTAAAATAATACATACTATAAGTGGGTTGATGCGTGGACTCTTTCATTTACCATCAAGAAATTATAATGAACAGACATTTATAAGTGCAGCTGAGGAGTCAGGCTTGACTGTTGTACACTCACAGATATGGACAACACGGAGCCCATGCACGCCTTGCCCACCTGCATCCAGCCTATCGGTGCGAGCTCCTATTAAACGTTATTAGCTCAGGAGGTGTGAAGAGTCACCGTGCTATGTCACTGTGACAAACAAGCTTAGCTGCATAAAGCCAACTGCTGCTCTTTTGTTCTCCAATTATGGTGTGATTATGATAACAAAGGATTTGTGTACCGGGCGAGATGAAGCGTTAATCTGATAACAAAATTCTCGCATTAATTACGACAAATTAGTCGCAGTTACGATAGCGAAATTTTGTAAGATTGGAAATCAAATATTGCGATTCATTATTTCAAATTCATCTGATTGATGACCAGTAACTTTGATTTATGACCACAAAGTTATTTCGTTGCAGACGCTAAAGTGGTTGGATTAATGACGCTAAAGATGCTAGATAAACAACACCGACCATGTATGGCAGGACGAATGGCGTTTTTACGATCATAACTTTTCTTGCCCTATGCGCTTCCAGTCATCGAGGCAGAAGTTTACCTTCTTTATTTATTTTGTTGTTTATTGTTTATTTATTATTGATACTTTCTGTAAATACGCGTACATTCAGCTAGGGCGCCTCACGAAAAATGAACCCCAAATGAAAATGATATATTTCAAAAACTATTTGGTGCATTTTTATTCTCTTTCTACCGTATTCTTCGTCGAACGCTTTTGAACAAATGCTATGCGTTATGGTAAAATATCTTCAAAAATATTTACTTGTAATTACTCCACTGCTCTCAAAGGACATGTTTGAGCAGGAATGTCTGACAATAAAATGTACACGACACAATTGAACTTAATTTCCAGTATTAGAAGAGAAGACCTTACAACTACTATGTAGTAAATCATTTTATAAAACATGTTGTGAACATGTTTAAGCTCCAGTTCCTTCCACATGTCGTCCATTTCTGTACACACACTTTTGAGCCATTGATCGCATCGATGAAACAACTCGTTTGATTATCTGTCCATAATTTTTTACCATATTGAATTCGTCAGGTATTCTTTCTTTCAATGCTTCAGTGCCTTTAGGGAGACTAGAATATGCTTTCGTCTTTAAGTGTCCCCACAGAAAATCATCACACGGCGCTAGAGCTAATTTTTCTGAAACTTAAACTAAAGTTGAATTGTGGGGTGTACATTTTATTGTCATACGACCATAAGGAGAATATAAATATTGAAAGATAGCTAGTCCATATAAAGACACTTCATGAAAACAAAGGGAAAATGAAAGCTATACACCACATAACACACAACACTATACCACGCTTCCTGCTATACACCACACAGCACACAACACTATACCACGCTTCCTGCTATACATCTCATAGCACACAACACCATACCACGCTTCCTGCTATACATCACACAGCACACACCACTATACCACGCTTCCTGTTATACACCACACAGCACACAACACTATACCACGCTTCCTGCTATACACCCCATAGCACACAAATGGCGGTTATTCCAGAGGTGGCAGCAAAAATGCTAAACTTATAAGCCGCCTTTGGTCTTCACAAATGGCGTACTGAGGGCCGATCGTTGTCTGGATCTTGTAGGGCGAGTGGCTTGTCTGATGGATGACGTACCATGTGCGCTGGGGGATTTCGCTTCGGTCTCAGCGAGGGCGGTCTGCACAGCTAAGAGTTTACTCGTGTTGTATGGTAATGAAGCCGACCGAGAGCCCGTAACATTACTGAGGGTACATTATGTTGCATTTCTTCAGAAGTTGGTAAATGATTCTACTAAGAGTAGGGTCCGTTTCTAGTTTCCAGATGGTGCATACAAGTTCCTTTGTATGTATTAGATTAAACGTGATATTTTACTGCTTAAGATACCTCGTACATTTTGTTTACGACGGGTTTATTTGTCACTGTAGTGATAGCAATTGATTGGTTATTTTTGCTGGAAACGAACTTGAAATCTCACGTGAGGTCGGAAGATCGGATGCCCAACTGAGCAGATGTCATGGCGTGCCGTGTGCGCCGACTACAATCACCAGGAACGCTGCACTCGACGCCCTTCAAGTCGAGTATAATACGTGTACAATGGCGAATTTAAAATGAATATTTGAAAAGAATTTAAGCAGTTTTTGTAATGAAGTGTAATGAAGTAACACTTCACTGTAGATACACCGCAAAATTGCAACGCTGGTTTTCTACATGTGAATTTTCGTACATATTAAAACATATCTACTACTTAAATCAATTTAAAACATAAAATTGAAAGTACTTGATGTATTAGTTTTTAATGTGAGCTACTTTATATTACTTTGTTGTCGAATTAGCATTGATTTAGTTTGATTATATGTTCCCTACAAATTGTACGAGAGACAGGAGGCATTTACCGCTGCTGCTAAATGTAATCGTATACCTCCATCGAGC
This sequence comes from Orchestia grillus, assembly GCA_014899125.1. Taxonomy (NCBI): domain Eukaryota; kingdom Metazoa; phylum Arthropoda; class Malacostraca; order Amphipoda; family Talitridae; genus Orchestia; species Orchestia grillus. Next base: position 56,056 of record VOMN01002851.1, read on the forward strand.
CCGTGGCGCTATGCGTGCGTACTCAATTTCACGCGAAAGGAGCTAACGAGCTGCCTTGAATAACGTAAAAATGTTTGACTTCGTAGGGTATTAGCATTTTGTAATGAATGCATTCCATGTTTGATGTATCATTCGTGCATTTAAAGCAAAACTTTGGCATTGTACTTGCATGAAGAGCATGTAAATCCGTTATACTCTATTGCCGTGACTTCTCTGGGTATCTTGAGACTATTTGTACACATTATATCAAAGGAGAAACATATTCGTCTAATGTACGGTCCACCTGTGTGTAGGCAACCCATTTGTGCACCAGTATTTATGAATATTGCTCTTAATTATGTCGGAGCATCTAAACTCTCAAAATGTTGTCATGCTATGAAAGTTAGCCAAAGTAATAACTTTGTGTGGAGCAGTAGTGTGCACACCGGTATCAAGTACACCATGTTTAAATTGATCAATATTGAATTCTACAGTCACGTGTCCAGTAGTTATGCATCTGGTGACTTTGGTCCAGCAGTTTTGGGACAAGGGATCTTGTTTCCAGCAGCTGCGTAATTAGTGATCTTATGTCCAAGGGTTTTGTGACTAGTGATCTTGTGTCTAGCACTTAAGAATCTGGTAATCTTGTGGCCAGTGATCTTGTCTGCTATTATATTTATCTAGTGTCCAGTAACCTGTCACCAACAAATGTGGGCCACAAAGTTTCTCAACTTGGCAGCCCTGCTCGCATAATCGAGATGATCGATTGACTGAAGAGCTCCTCATTTGCTGAGTGAGACAAACGGCGCTTGGAAAGATGTGCTTAGTGCCGCAATTTGCCATATTTTATTTGTACATGTCGTGCAGTCCTCGAGTTTCTCGAGTAAATAATATGCGGTACTGCCCCGGATGAGTTAGCTGGAAAATGTTTTCATTCTTCTCAACTCGATCGCTTTTTTGAAAGGTCCCTTCCTACGGGCAAGACTGAGGGGCAACTTCTAGTGAACAACACGATAACACAAATTTACGAATGAATACCCATGAATTTCAATTACTCTTTACATACGTAAGCAGTGAAGGTTAACAGGAGAGACTTGATTCCTTTTTTGCGGAGTGCATCTCTAAGTTCAGAGTTGAGATTTTCGACGAAGTGAAAATCAAGATTCGATGCTCAGGAGTTCACTCCTCAAAGATTAGCTGCTACTCGGACTTAATTAAAAGAAATACGTTAAGAGGTGAAGGTGGTTGCCACGTAAGTTGTGAACAGAAATTTTTTCTCTTTGCGAATTCTAGAACAATAAATTCTAAGTGAATGAGGGAAACTGAGGATCCATTATGATTATTCTACGCATGGTAAAACTGCCAGTAAATAGCAGATATCTTTACAGTTTCTTCTGAAAATAATTCCATGACGCTAGACATTCACTCCTCGCAATGCAATATAATCGTAATATGAGACTCACAACTCAGATTTAATCAGTCTCGTCCATAAGTTATGGTATAAATACGAACGTCGAGGGAGAAACTCGCATTTGAGAAGTAATTCGCACATGCAACAACGTCAAAAAAGCTCGGTGAAAGTTGGCTTATTAAAATTACCTGAAATTTGGGCGAATTCAAAACTTGAATTCCTCCAATGACGTTTCGAAAGCGAAGAGTGAAAGTCATAAAGACTGTGTTCAGACCAGCAATTCATGTGGCTAAACCCAGATTAATGACTATGACCTATTGTCATCGGTATCATAGCGTAGGTTTATGACGGGAAGATCCTCTCCGAATATTTTTATGACATGGAACGTAATATTTTTTAATTGACATCTCTAAATTATAGCCCATCTGTATCGTCCCGTAGTACAACGACAGCGCATTGTAATTTCTGTGACTGGAGCCTGAATTGGCAGCGCGGAGGTGCTGGTAGGGGAGTCTTGATTTGCTAGCAGCGTGTGTCGTGGTCGGGCATCACGAGACATGAAATAAATAACTCGTCAACCTCGTCGCTAGGAAAGTCAGACCGAGAGGTTACGTCTTCTACTCGCTGTCTATAAGACGCTCAAAACATTGCATCCATTCTCGCATCCGCCACATAGTACAGGCGAAAGACTTGGATTCAAGTTTTGACGAGTTCTCTCGACAACAGTGGCGCTACGGCGAAGTAGCAGCAAGGTAGAAATGTCCCCATGCCAGTAGCACTCGGGCTGACAGTCTTCATACGTGCCCTGGTATGAACTCACAGTAGCCACAGAGCCTTCTCTGCAACACAGCGTGAGACTCCTGAAAGGTTCCCATACCGCGGCTAATTTTGCGCTGCTACAATGACATCTTTAGAAACTTACTTGGTATTCCTCGATATATCGGTGCCTTAAGCCTGTTTGTATTTCATGATGCCAGCCGCCTTGAAGTACGGGCAAGAAATTGTGCGTACAGCCGGCAGGCGAGAACTAAAAGAGTCAATAATACTCTTCTGGAGACAATTAAACTCTGACTCACTCCGACTTTCCTCCCTTCCACTGAGATGGAACAGAATTTTGTGTGTGAACGAGGTGGTGTATTTGGGAAGAAACATTTTCAAAGACAGTCTGATACCTTAAAATATTCTTTTTGTACTCGAGCTGCCGTCAAATTCTTAATAATGTTTTTCACCTAATATATGCTTTTCGAAATTGTTTATAGATCATCGTGACTCTTCATATTTGTATATATGGGCTTTGTACATTTAATCGTGCTTTTTCAATTGAAGCTTTTTTTTATTATTGTTACTACCCCATGCTGCAACTCTGGCGTTTTGTGTCTGGAGTCAATGCTGTGGATAGGAGGCATTGCTAGAGGGCAGCACGTGTTCATGTCACCGTGGGAGCTTGGAAGAATGACTCTCTTCAGTCATGTTTCGTTTGCTCGTTTCGATAGAGTAAACTGTTGTACGTCAGAAGGGAATGGACATGTCAACGAAATGTAATAAATGTGTAGAAAGATATGTAGGATATTATTGTGAATCGCATTAGCTTGCTAATTTGGCATTTTTCTTTGGAATGACTAGTTAACTCGTCGTTTTTACCCAACGCGTATGTTCGGACGAGCAAACTCATGAAATGTTCAACTATGAAAAAAACTTTACGAGAGTTTCCTCATGCTACCTTAGCCTCTCTCGAGACTAATCGACCATTCCCGAGTGTACTCATTCATCTCGTGCACATGAAGCCGTGTCAAAATTTTGCGTTGTCGGCGGAAAACCTGCCATCAATACAATGGGCTAGGGAACATTTACGGAGAGAAAGCCTGCTGCTGCTGAGCAAAACGTAGTTCTGGCTACCGCTTTACGCTGCAGGATCTCCGGCTGCTCTGCTCTCATTGCCTCGTGCAAGCCCAAGAATGTATCATTGACGAGCAAAAAACGAGCATAAATTTCACTGAGCAGCCTGTGAGCAGCTTGTCCAGAAGCGAATTTGCATTGTGCTGATGCATGCTCAGCCGCGTCCCGCCAATGTAGGGGCAGCCCCTGCTACAACCTCTGTGTTTCATTAGGAGCTGCGGTGCGGCTGCGAGCGGTAAATTATTCAGCTATTGCTACGATGTCTCAAAAACTTGCCATGAGTATGACTTGAAAGTAAAAGTAGGATAAGTGACCACCTTCACCTGCGCAGGGCAGGGTGCAGGACAACCAGATCAGTAGGTTTTTTACTCCCATAATCCTCATTGTTTACCGACGCAAAGTTGGCTATCGCCGCCGATATGGAGCAATTGAAGCAAGGCGTTCACTTTTAGAAAAATGAAAGTAGAATTGAGTTTGCGAGTTCGATAGAGTCTAGGACCGGCACTTTCTTTGTGTTGAATCTACGGAAAAGTTCAGAAGTAGTTCGCTGCTCTGAGAGTCTTAACTATTTTACAAGATTTGTTTCAAATAACTTATAACGATAATCATTCTAAGAGACTAGATTTGAGCCCGATATCTATGTACTGCAGCCTTATTCCTCTTTTCACTCTTTTTCTACTGCTCACTAGTTTCATTGTTCTAACTGGAGTAATTTTTCTTGGGTTATTTAACCCGAAAGTGGTAACCTCGGGTTTCTCATATCTCGGAGTTTGCCTCAATTTTTTCCAACTAATTTACGACCAAAAGTCCCTCCTTCACGTAACATTAAATTTAGGACTACCATTTCAGGGTTATGCGCGGTTCTGAACGCCGCAAAGGGTCTTTTACTACCTATGATGACTCATTGATTCAAGTCGCATTCATGGATCTAAATAAAATTTTACGTCCGATACGAAATTGTGGCCGAGAGAATGCTGAAGCGAGTTGGACGCGTTTGTGCTCTGCTGCTCTCCGCAATAAGAATTCTTCCAGAGTACTATTACAGCAACACAAGAAAAAAACCCTCCAGCATAATAATACCTGCATTGCAATCAAAAGTATCAGCATCGATAATTTATGGTGCGATGGCAATAGCGCTCACAGGCTCAGCATCAATGGTGTTAGAACACAAACAGTATCTGCAACACCTACAGCGTCAGCACCCGTAGCGTCAGAGCCTGCAGCCCCCACAGCGTCAACACCTGCAGCACCTATAGCATCTACAGCACTTGCAGCTCCAGGAGAATTCACAGCCCTTGCAGCGTCAGCACCACCCGACTATGCAGCTCACCGTGCTGAGCATCAGGAGCATCAGCTCTAGCGCCGCGGCCGACGCACTGCCGGGAAGGAAGGCCCTCAATAAGGCGTTGGTCAGGCGATGACTGCGCAAGACTGCCACGCTCCAAGACCTTCCCTGCAGCCTCCAGCTCCGCTCTGTCACTGCTCAGATTAAGTGCCAGAGAAAATCCTTCACAGCAAAGATTAATTTGATTTTTCGTCGGCAATGGCGGTTCCAATTACTTACGATATTTAAGGAAGAGCCGGTGCTATGGCTCGTGATGGGACCCAGTCTTCTGGCTTCTCCGTGCTTGCGCGTCACCACTCCGCCTTTCTCTTTAAATGTCATCATGGCCGTGTCTCTAGACAATAGTATAAATACAAGAATCTTTGTGTGGGTACAATTTTTTGGTTATTTTCGTCATTACAAAATAGCTAAAGAGAGCTAGCGTATTTTACCATCTTTACAGAAGGTGGCAACCATGTATGCCATGTTTGTCGGGTGATAAACTTAAACTTGTTCTCGAAGATAATGCATGCCGGGTCTGATGCTTAGACAGGCACACTTTTCCTCTCAAGCGCCGAAAGGAAAGATGGAGAGCACCTCGGTACGCACTTGACAGCATAAGCTAGATAGCAGCTCGTTAATTGCATGGTAGGTTTTCACAATGAGATTGTATCGCAATCGTACCTTGTACACCCTGCCGCGTAAGAGTTCGGATATCACAACGCGTGTCATAGTATCGGATGTTAGAGTGAACTGTTATGTATAGACTCTAGACCCTTCGCAGCTGTATGGAGCAGCTGTTAGCACATGGTGCTAAATTTTAAAACAGTTTATTTTTGTAAGAGAGATTTACAGTAACACAATAATGATATCCATGTTTCGAGCGTATGATTAAGTTTAAAAGATAATTATGAAACCTATTGTCAGCATACGTATGTATTGATATCAAAAACAAAAGCTCCGTGGACAAAAAATTAGTCACCTATTATTTTTCCGAGGGTCTATCAGGGAGGAGGAGGAAGAGAGGTTGTCACATTCTGGGGCTGTTTCAGTTTTCCAGAAAAGAGTTCTTTGGTTGAGGTATCCGTCAAACTGCACTACATTGTGCTGCTAGATAACCAGATTTCGCCTTTTTCACAATATCCGGATGCGATAGGGCCTGCTGCTTTGCCTATTTTTCAGAATAAAAAGTGCGGGTTGCATTGGGCTAAAACTGTAATTAATTGGCATGACAGTCATTCAGGACATGTCAGACATATATATCAACCAGCTAAGTTCCCAGACATGAACCCAACAGAAAATTTGTAGGACCACCTAGAATGACAAGTTTGACGTCAAGAAGATTGTACATGTAGTGTGGCCACACTACGAGATAAATTGATGCAAGAATTATTTGAAATCGACCGGATTCACTTTGAGACACTTAGACTCAACGCCACGCAGAATTGCCGCCATTGTTCTTGCTCGTGGAGGTTTACTCCATATTATTAGTCAGTGATTAATTTTTTGCCCGAGAAGCTTGCGTTGAACATTCGGCTGCCGCTAAAATTTAAAGCCTCATACGTTGCATACATTGCTTTACATGAAAAATCCATTCCATTAAGGAATGAAGGTCACGTGAAATTCTGCCATATTAAAATAACACTTGTCTGTATAAACTAACGTTACGCTGATATTATGTACCTCCAAGTGTCAACGACTAAATCTACAACTACAGATTTTGTAGGTGCGATTGAGGAATTTGATACGCCATAGCGGAGATATTCATGAATATTGCCGCACGCTAGACGCCGCAGGTCCGAGAGGTGAGATATGTCAATGCAAGTCATTTGCGGTCACCCGCTGCGGTGTAGCCCGGACCTGAGCTGCACGCAATTGGAGCGTCATGCGGTCAGGGCTGCACAGTGCACCGTAAAAACTGCACCGAACTCTAGGTTCTGACAACCGTTGAGGACATCGCCACTTCCGCTATTCATTAACCCTAGCCCTCAAAGAACCAATGTTATGCAAGCCAATATTTAACCGCTTCAAAAGACTGTTGCTGGTTTTTCGAACGGCGCTCGGCACTGTCTTAGTGCAAAAATATGTGAAGTGTGCAAAAATATTTTGAGCGTTTTGAGGTTAAACTCATTTTTTGTTCCATTATTTCACATCGAAATGATTTTCAGGTGCATTGGGTTTTACTACATCTCATTTTGTGCCTCTCCATTAGTCGATAAATTCTCACTGTTTGTTTTTAAGAGCTGCAATTCGCAAAATTATATTATTCCTCACTGTCAAATTTGCTACCAGCATCGATTCATTGTTTGATAATTTTTTTTATGCATTAGATATTTACTCACGTACATATTCTCTACACAAATTAACTTTTGAGTATGATTTACTAATTGAATAATTAGTTCAGCTGTAGATCACGACGATCTTCTATGATACCTAATTTTAATAAATATTTTCTTGAGCTCTCGCAGTTCACACGCGTCTTGAAGAACGGTAATGCAAACGTTACGTGCATTAATCTTACTTTTTGGAGACGAAAACTTTCAGAATAATAGTTGCGTCAGTAGCTGCGACGCATGATCGTTAAAGCAAGCAAATTGGCAATTATGTTCTACAGCCTGTAAGAAATGAACATTATGTCCAAACTTAACACTAATCTTTTCCAGCTCTCAGAAGGTGGGACACTCTTATTCACTTTGTCTTGCAGGATCTTTTCAGTCATCAAGCAGCGGTGATTTTTTCTGGAGTTCGATTCGCTAGATTTTTAATGCGGCTAATAATAACTGAATGCGTAAACGCGACAGTGACTCTTGGTTATAAAGTTAGGTAGGCTCAATTAATCCATGTTGATTCTTCAGTCTCAAATAACTCCTCTAATCATGGCAGAATGTGTAGATTTATTTTCTTATTTTGCCATTGCGTTAGTTAGATTTGCGTTTCTTTGAAAAATATTTTCCCACGGGTTGTAAATAATAAGTGGAAGCAAAATCTGCGATGATATTTTTTAAGAACCTTAAGGAACTATGTTTCGTGACCATCAAAAATATCTCTAGTCTTGGGCAGCCACAAATCCTTTACCTTCAGCCGAGGTATCAACAGGATTCATTTTTTATTGCACATTCTAAGCTGCAGTCAAATTAAGGAAATATTGTTGCACTCACTCCAGTCATTTTGATGATTTCGCCCATAACTTTCCTGGTAGTTTTCAGTCACGTTCCGAAGCGGGAGTCTTCAGCTTAGTAAATAACTGTGTGAAAGTGAAAGGGCGGTGGTTTGAAAGTATCTTGATTTAATTCTTGCCCATCGTTTTGAGTCATATTCGGACATCACTTTACCTCATAAACACATCTACTCTCACAGCTGCTGTAAATTTTCCATTCACTCGCCTGAACTATAGTTCAGTACATTGTGTAACTCTATGCTCCTCGGGCCAGGTTGCTGCGGCGCACGTCTGTGGCATGACTGCTTTACAAGTTGATCCCCTAGTGTCTGCCAGCTGCTGAAAATGTTGTTTTTAAGCGTTCAGTAAGCACTTCGCATCACCGTCGCCGGTATTCAATTTCGTCCACGGAGTGCTGCAGCTGACAGCGCCTGGAGCCCCTCAAGGGACATAGTAGCTATTCTTTTTCGTTTAATCTTTATGTATACACTTTTACTTTTTATCTACGTCACGTAGAGTTTTATCTCTCTTACAATAGAGAGGCTGATAGACTGTCCTCATGCACAGGCGTGATCGTTTGCGCTGTATGAATATTCTTTTCGCTTCAGTTACTAAATTGCACGAAATTCGCCCTTTTTTTCTTAATTGTACTACCTGGAGGAGCTGCATCACTGTGGCACAATTAGTCAACAGATACTCGAGCCAATACATAAGGTTTTATTGTGTTTTGCTACGAACTCTTACCGAACAGAATTGAGACTAGGTTTACCATTCAGATATAATATTCTTCGTTCCTCTTCAATATTCGTTTCATATTTGCTGACTTCGCAGCCCGCGGTTCGTTGATCGCT
>VOMN01002852.1:0-67320 GCA_014899125.1 Orchestia grillus
GTCGTCAGCAAAAGAGGAAGCGTGGGAATGCTACAAAGGGAATGGGAGAGATACCTTATGCGGGAATGCTATGTCTGAGATATGTACAAGAAACAGTAGTGGCCCCAGTACTGATCCCTACCAAACTCCAATGGCGACTAGAGATTCTGAGAGATGCCCGTCTACGGCTATCACCCGTCTGTGCTTTGTTATAAAACTGTGGATCCACTTCAAAAGCTCTTCACCGATGTTTTGGGTTCTCAGCTTCTTAAGGAAGATTCCATGTTCCACCTTGTCGAAGGCTTTTGCGAAGTCTAGGTGGACAACATCTACAGCACTCCCTTTTTTTAGCGCTTCGGTTATCATCTTTTGGTGTTCGAGGAGCTGTGAGAGACATGACATCCCTTTCGAAAATCATGTTGATGCTCGCTAAAGAGACCAGTGTTTTCAGAGTACCGCACTATATTCTTTACAATTTACGTTTACGGATACGACATAAAACCACACAATGAAATATATCATCAGTTTTATTATTAAATTATTCCCCTACCTTCTAACCAGTGAGTTTTCCTGGCGGTGGAAGAGAACATTTCTGGTATATTTTGGAGTCTCCTCGTCTGTGCCTGAGAGTGCCACATCCACACCAGTACAGGGCTTGAATTTAGTGCCCCAATAGGGCTATGAAAGTGATACTGCAAGCCATTTCTATCCCTAACTCGCTGTTCTGCAAGCCATTTCTACCCATAGCTCCGAATTTGCTAGGGAAGTATTGGGGTAAAATTCTAGGGAATTTCTTTCAATCTCTCTATCCCCATTACTAATGCTAATACTGCCAGAAAATTCTAGCTGAGAATTCTAGCGAGAATATTTTCTGGGATTCCCTTTTCTTCGTTGATTTAGGTCTCATAAAGTCTTAATGTAGGGTCTCAATTTTTCAAGTATTTTTTCCTTCTGGGTCTTGAACCATGTCAAAAGTAAAGCATAACGCTAACAATGCAAATGTTGAATTATTCTTTTAAAAATGAGCTGCATTTTTCAATACCTTCATAAATATGTATGATGTTGTTTATAACGACAGAATGAGGTTGATAACTTTCAATCGAAATGAATTCAAAATCCGTTTTTATGAATTAAATTCCGCTTTGAAGAATCAAACTTCTGTTTCGCTGAAATTAACAAGGAAAAGTATATATGAGCTTCAGTTACAAGCGTATTTGTGCAGCTCTCAAACGCTACCAATAGCTCTCTGTGGCAGATACATACGTAAAGGACTATCCTGACCTTAATCGGTCGCCGAATGGCCGGTATGGATATAGGCTGTAAAGAGTTTTTGTAGAATACAACGCCTGGAATTCAGTAAGCAATAATACTGATACCCAAAACCTATAATTTACTGTGTTACTTTTAATTTAAGAAACAATGGCTCCTATAATTGAAAGTATGCTTCCCAATAACACGAGTGAATCCTGATCCAGTGTGCAGTTTTGAACCAGTCCAGCATCGCGGCATCTTTATCAGAGAGACCCAGAATAAAAATCCACATTTTCAAGCTCGTGAATCAGCCTTAAACTTGAAGATATTTTAACACACCTAAATTAGCTAAGCTTTACTCGTTATTTCAGTGCTGCAGCAGAAGGTATCGTGTGATCCGTGAGAGTTAAGGGCTCGAGATGCACTCGATAAAGTGTTGGGTCAGTGTAATCCATAAATTGGTGAATTGATAACTACATAGAACAATTCTGAAGGCATAGAACTAAAACTTCATAGACGTGTAGAACCAAAAACTGAAAATTAAACTTAGCCAGTTTGCACTTAGCTCTGCAACGTAGAAATAATCATTGTTTTTATTTAAAATTTGTATTTATTCCCATTCAATTTATGGAATGAATATGTAGTCACAGAAAGTTAAGTTTTTGTTTGATTGATTGATTGACTGATTGACATATGATTTACCGGTATATCATTATACATTTATGATACACATTTGTGTGTTGGTGATATGACAAGCTTAATGCATGCGAGAATGTTTCTAAAGTATAACAAATTTTTCTCAGTGTCGTGATGTAATTCATCTTCATTATTTAAAATGAATTATTCCAAGAAATTTCCTTATATTAGAAGTAAACTTAACTAACTAGTTCGTCAAAATAAATGAAGAATATGAACATAAGCTGCAATAATTTATTTAAGTAAAATTCTTAGTTCACCAATACCGATCTATAAATTTTGGCAAAATAGTAGAGTAAACGGATAATTTACGATTTAAGAAGCATCTCATTGAGTAAAGTATTTGGCAAGATAGCAAGAGAGGGAGCTGGTAAAGTAATGTTACAAGGGCTACAAGCATCAAATTATGCCTCATGCCTTTGCTGAGTAACCGTCTTATGAGAACTCTGACCAGAATAGACAATGACTCTAATGCAGAAATGAAAGTATCCATGAGTCAGCAGGCGAAGAGTGCAAATAATTTTACACATTGATCCACCTTATTTCACATCCACCTCATTATGCACTAGCTTAATGCACCTTATTTTGGCTGAATGTTATGAAAGGAATGAGAACCTATTTCAACACATCCTGTTCACGCTTCCCTCATCCAAGCGGTGCGAACACGCGTTCTATGTTCGCATCACAGCATGACAAAGCCTCCTTCCTTGCTACAGATAATGCTCAGCGCGCTCATGTTCCTTAAAACTACCATAAATAGATTCTGATCTTACCTGCCTCTATTCAAGAGGCTCACACACACACACTCACACTGCACAAGGGGCTCACACACACACTCACACTGCACAAGGGGCTCACGCGATAAACATGACCTGCACCTGTGCAATGCACTGCTGCTAACTTGAACATATTCTTACCTTGGTGTCTTCAGTACCATTAGCCTGCTTTTGCTTTCCGAATTTCCAGAAATACTGCTCAAAATTTTGTTGAAGCTCACATTATATTCCTGCAAAGCCACCGTGCTTTCATTAGATTTTGGTCCATTTGAGAGACGACGTAAAGAGGATTTTGCAGGTGGGTGTGCTGCTGACTGAGAGCTCTTGGGAACTACAGAGGATTGATTCTCAAGCCGATTATACTGCTAGAGCTAAATGCAGATGTTTGCTGTCGTGTAACACATCGATATATGTATATATATTCCAAGAAATACATGTACATATATATATATTCCAAGAAATACATGTACATGCTGCTGTAGACTGTTTTAGGCTTACATCCGAAATTTTTCCAATGTCAGCTTTTTGTTTCCTCCTGTGTTTTTTACTTAGAAAACTGTTTGCGTGAATCACTGCCTTTGCGCAAGATAACGCATGCACACCCTTCATCATTTTATGTTGTGTGGCCATCACGAGTAAAACTTTACCGTTTTATCAATTCGTAGAATGTTCTGACCTATTTTCATTTCCACTGATCTTTTAATCCGTGAAACCAAGCAACAAGCTCCATAGTTAAATTTGACGTGTAAAAGACTTGGTCGCAGGGCTGCCTCGCCCGTGAAGCTCCACGCAATATCAGGCTGCTATCGAGCAGCGAGCTGGCAGGTGTGACGGCGCAGGTGAAGCCTAACTTCGTTACCAAGCGACCGCTCTGATTAAATCAACGAGCGGTCTAGTCCTCAGTTCTCTCTCAAAGCAAAGCGAGGCGATCGTCGTTGCGCATCATTGAATTACTCGGCCCAATGTAGATCGGTTGTCAAAATTACCATGATGGAGTGACAAATGGCCCCGCACGTTGGAGAAAACTCGTCAGAGAGGCTGACAGAGCCTCTAAAACAGTGTGGTGCATAAAAATTATTCGGTTAATAATAAACGATTTACTGTACGCAATAACGGAAAGCATCAAAAGCTCTTTCGTATTATTTTTCTGTATACCCTGGCAACTTTTTCTTAGAACAATTTATTGAGACAAGAATTCTTCAAAATTATTCTTGTATCCTAACACTTTGATCCATTTAAGTTCCTTGCCAATTAGAGTTTGCCAGCACCATCATTCGTATTTCATGTGCCTGAGACTGAAAACTCGAATACATCCAAGAGTCACGAATGGCCTGAAAATTTTGAAATAACATTGATATCATCACAAATTGCTGCAACTTGAGGCGATGACACTTTTACGACGAGTTCTAGCGTAGCTCTCGTTTCAAATGATCATAATTATTCCTTATATAAAGCCCAATGTCAGATACATTTGCTTCTCCTTATACATCTAAGCTTGTGCTGTTCATTACTGAGGATAACTGGGGATATTTCTCAATGGGTGCAACCCCCACACCAGCTTCCTTGTAAGGACGTCTCCGGGTTGTAAAAATTATAATTTTCAATTTTCTTAATGCACTAATTTTTGATAGGGATAGGTTTACATGCGATAAGACTTGCTATAATTTTAACATATGTGTTTTTACACAGATTTTTGGCTTTGCTTAACTTCGACAACTACATTTCAAATTGTCTTATATTTTATCGTGAATGTGTATCGAAATCCTGGTTAGCGTGCTAAGGCACGTATAGTATTTCACAGCTATCCTTAACATTGTTTTTTATTGCAACACTTGTTGTTTAATACAAGAATTGTACTGTGCAATTTACATTGTTAATTTGATCGATTGTTGGTTTTTGAACCACTTTAGCCATTTTCGACAGAAGATTTCGTTCACCACGCAACTTGCACTTAAGGGATTATGTTGGTCAAGACGTTGCGCTGAGAACAAACCCAGCCAAAAATTGCGCCCGTCATCGCGGGTGATCACTGCAGAAAGACCCGTGACAAGACAGTCGCCGTAGCAATTCAAAAGTCGGCCGAGCTTTCCTTGTGGCGGCACAGGACAGCGCAAATTCACGACGGGCGACATAGACCTGGGGCGACATATATAAAACGACGGGCGACATATATACAACCGCACCGCGCAGAGGTTGCGCAGGGCAGTGCCGCCAGGCCCGTGTGGCCGCAACTCGAGGCAGGCCAGAGCAGGAGTTCTCGGTGCAGGCCCGCATGTCAGGGTCTTGGCGGCGCAGAAGCTGCGAAAATGATACCTGGCTCAAATTGGACATTTCTGCCTCGTTGGTACGCAGTTTCGGGCCTGGGGTTTTTGACTGGAAAGTTTAATGGAAATTACTGAGCAGCTTTTGCATCTGAACGAAGCTGTTCTTATTTAACTTAGCTCTTGTATTTTAGGTGTACTCTCCTCAGTCCGCATGAGATAAATAACAGAGTAAGTTTTGTCAGATTTGTCTATGGTATGGTATTTGAGGACTGGTGACCCAAGAAGGACACTGCAAGGTTACCTCAACTATAGATAAACCTTCGAGAGTTCTATCTTTCGTGCCCACATCACTTCTTTTAATTTTCAAACCTTCTTTGTCATTTCATCTTGCTTTTTCCCTCTTGTTTCCAAACATGCTGTTTTTATACGCTGGTGAACTTGTAGGAAACGCATTTTGTGTATCAATTCCCCGTTTTCTTCAGTCTATAGTAAATGATCCCTTCTCTTCGCTCTCTTGAGATCGCAATCCATGTGGGTAGGGAGCTTCAAACTGATTAATTATGATAATAATAATTTTAGCTCCAATCCACTGCTAAAGAACATTTTAAAGAGAGTCATACAAACCTAAATAAAGTTACAGTGCTTCAGACGCAATATTTGAAAAACATTTAAAACTGAGTAATTTCCACAAACGTAAAAATCCCAGATGCCTTATCGCACAGGTGTTGCTAAATAATATCATCGCACACTGCTGCTCGTATGATGTATCCCTGTCCAGTAGGTCCGGCTTTGAGACTGTAATTGTGCAGCAGTCCAGTGAGTTAATTGCTGTGCATTTAGCTCGCACTCACCAGGGGTGGCTTATAATAACTCACCAGAGCTCTCATCTCGTGTACGTGTCGCTGGAAAGCTCCAGCACAGCAAGCAGGCGCTAATGAGACACTTGCTAATCCAGAGCGTAGTCGTGGAATTCCGTCGGCGTAACGAGGCCTTACGAGAGAACTCAAGAGAGGCAATCTTCTTCATTATACTTCAAAGGGTATTAAGGAGAGTGCCAGAGCAAATGTGATTGTCTCGCTAATATTAGTGCTAGTTAGCCCCATGAAAGACGACCAATCCACACAGAAACGTGCGATTTTGCAGCTAATTGGGCTGTGAGATGCTGCCTTTGGTCTCAGCTTCCTTCCGACAGGACTGTAAGGTCAGACGGACGTGAGACGCGCCTGAACTTAGGAACTATGATTACGCAAGTGAGGAGTGGAAGCGCATTTGCAAGTGACTTTTGTCGCCCCCAAAAGTCTACGGTTCTAATCGAGAGCATGGAAAGATCTATTGACTGATTTCTTATAGCGTCATAGTCCACCACGTGGACCTCATTTGGTCTTCCTTGTTGAAGTTAAAGAAGGCTTGCAAATCTTAAATCTTTTCAGTTTTGCAAAACGACTTAGCGAAACTCCTTTTACACGTTTCGAAAGTTTTCATGCTGTCTGGTATCTTCTTGAGATCGATTTAATCTCAATTTTTTCATCACAGCAGGTTTCGTTAGTATTCAAAATTTAGGTAAGACGGAAAAGAACCTGGGTTGAAAAATAATCCGTCACGATAAATTATGAACATCATGCAGAAGATTCCTCTGGTTTTTTCCATATATAGAAATAAGAGAGGCAGTTTAGTGTAAGTTTCAGTGAAAGTACATAGTGAAAAAGCAAAAAATTTATTCCGAAACTTTACTAATTTTGTTTAAATTATATGTATAGATCATTCTCATCAAGATACTGCGCCAACTCAGGATTTTGTATCTGAATGGATTTTTACTCTTTGAAACAAGGTGTAATTCGATTGGAAAAAATTTACTATCTTCCCGAAACATGGGTTGAGATTTTTCAACTGTTCCTTCGTTCTCTTCTTTCTCACCTAAACCTGTCCCAGACAACACAGGGATGTGAGTGACGAGAATGAGGCGAGTCTCTCCCGCACCTGCGATGATGAGGTGCGCAAGTTGAGCTCAGCGGGCCAATTTCTGTTAGAATTCATCGCGATACAAATCAGAACTACAACTCATACATTATGCCAGCTCTCTCTATCATAAAAATACCTTATCTTGAATAAACTTAAATTCATGTGTTGTTATAAATGTACAATTCGAAAAACGACATTTCATTGGTTCATGAGACAAAGAATCATTGGTGAATCATTGGTGTGGAAGTTCCTTAAAGCTCTGACTCTGGCGAGATTACCGTGTGTGGATTCAGTCTCAACGTGGTAGTTACAAAACCGAGAAACTCAATATATTTTTTGTTTTTTTTCCACACATAGTTCCTCCTTATACGCTTGTTCCTCATTTGGACCCGCTGGTACGCTGCAATTCCATCAGACCAATTCGGCCCTGCATGTGCGGATACGTCTGGTTTCTCGTCAACGTTCAAAACTGGAATATTTTTTTCACCATATTGCCTAGGGTGTCTTTGAAATTTGGAATGTAGTTCCGTGGAGTGTTTTAGTATCCACGCCGCAATAAAATAGAAAACGGATGCCAAAGGGAAACAGAACACTAGTCGAAACCGAAAAGTGTCGTATTACAGCAAGTGTCTTCGCAGGACTCGATAGAAATAGTCTAGGAGGCTATTTTAGGCGCCTATGAAAACATGGGATAACATTCTATATATGTATATATTTTATACTATATTCGTGTTCGGAGACAATCGGGAGTCAGAGATTCCATATGAAGAGGTCAAGGGGCATAAGGTTCTGGGGTCCCTGGAAGATTGCAGTTAACTTCGCTCTAGCTGGACCCTCAAAACAATCTTAGGGAATGAAAAATGCCTAAGTTCATCAAATTAAAATCGCACTCTGGCTTCTGCGTGAGCGTTATAGGATTCTTTCTATGGAACAGAAAGAATTTCCTACTTTTCATCACGGTGCTGTGAGCTCTGCTTTGGGAGAATGTAATGTAGAAATTAACATTAAGCCCCAGTGTACAAAATAAATTCAGTTTTGTAGACATATATTGGAAATCCCATTTCTTTGCCTAAAAATTAAATTTCTGAAAATACCTTTTTTTGACTTAGAAATTATGCCTTTTGGTGTTTAACATTATTCTTCTGTTCACCATGAGTGCATTTACAAGAAACATTAATTTTGATTTAATTAGATCAAGGAAAAGATACGTATTTACCATCTTCGCAGAACTTATTGCCACACAAAATATCGTTTTGCGGCTATGATTGACGTTAATTTACGTGATCGTGACGTATAGACGTTTGCTTACAGCCCGCAAACAAGCGAGTTCATTCCCTTGGTTCATCTCGATTTCCCTTGCGAAGCTACAACAATTCTTCCCTTTGTTTGCCAACTGGAAGACAATGACAGCGCGAAACAATTGAAAGAGTCTGTCACAAGACCTGGAATGCCACTCAGCCTTGGGCAGCAGCTGGGATGCGAGTTCAAATATTTTACAGCTACTTAAAAAGAAGATTTGTTTCGTGTTACTCAATGAGATCGAGTGACATTTCTAACTTTTTCATACAGGGTGGGTCAGAAGTAACTGACCCTTGAGTTGATGAGTAAATAGGATACCGAATTGTACGGCGTCCTATTAAAATGTGGTATCTAAATTAGAAGGGTTAGTCCCTTCTGTGCCTTACAATTTGGTATCCTATTTACTCATCAACGCAAGGGTCAGTTACTTCTTGGACACCCTGTATTACCCTCATGAATGAGGTCAAAAACTTCCTCGAAGTCCATATTGTGAAGTTTCGTAAATAAGCAATGCAGAGCTCTTCAAAAAATTACTTTACCAACCCAGATTTGGCGGAATAGTGTAACTTAAACGATGATTTACCTTTACTTCAATTGTTCACCAGAGAATACGAAAAGACTTTCCTCCCCTGGGTTCGAAGCGATCTCCAGCGTTTGTTGCTGTCATGACGCGCTCCGTCAGCCCCGTTTTTACTTTCTGTTCAAGTTCAGATCGAAAGGTTGCACATTAGTCGTTTGAGGCTTGCGCGCTTATTGCTGCAGCGAAGCGAACGACCGTAAGCGCCGTTTTTGTGAAGGGGTCAGCGCTCCACCCCGCACAATCCCCGGGTCACCGCTCCCTGCCTACCCCTAATTTGCTCCCGTGAGGGGGAGGACTGACGGGGGGCAACGAGGGCCTCATGCCACTCCACTCTGGTACCTTTTCCGCGCCAGCGTAGGGTCCTACCCACACTCCTGTACAATTATCGCCGCAAAAATGGAAGTGTTCAAACAGATCACTCTCATACGTAAACAATGTGCGCTTTCAGGCTCTGCATCAGGGTCTGAAAGAACTCCTGCCCATGAAAATACTGAGTGATAGAAACAATTTCCACTGCGCTCTAGAATCTTATTGAATCAGATTCGGCTTGTGATTGGCATGCCTTTTAAAATACTTCAGTTCTAATTTGAAATTCGAATCTGAAGCGTTTTCAATATCTTCTGATGATCTGAATTTTAAACCCTACAAGTAGTTCTAAAGTACTCCCAAGCTAATGATAATTACCAAACGAAGGCATTGGCAAAATATTGAGGTGCAGCATAATTTCCTGGACTTTTATACGTTGTCTTCGGTTGATCGCGCTGTAGCACGACTAGCATAATCGTGATACCTCCTTCTTATTAAGAAAGAAAAAAGGTTTTTGGACTACAGAGGCTAATCAACAGCTAAGGAATGGTTAGCATTTGCTTTGTTATTGCATGACGGTCAGTAATTGAAAATTTGCCCAATCTACCTTCACACTCAAAATGACAGTCTTTGCATGAATCCCTCTTCCAGTTGATTATGTGGTCGGTTCCCACCATTAATTCAAGAACGGCGGAATTTGCGCGTCATTCAACAGAATTTGAATCAAAATTTGAATATTGTGGAGGTGAACCGCATCGCATACACTGCAACCAGCGTTGTCACCGATGTATTCCAGTGCGTGATTAACAACCGTTGAAGCCAACAAAAGTGTGAGCATCGCACCGGCAGCTTAAGCGCTCCCGACTCAGTTTACGTGAATAGTAAAAAATGAAGCTTGGAAAAGTCGGGCAGCCTTCGCGTCCTTTTTCATTTTACCGCAATACAAATTCAATTTCTTGGCAAACATGGGATTAGATCTGAAAATTGATTACAAGAAATTTCAGTAATTTTAAATCGGAGTTCAAAACAATGTGTACATGAGCGTAATTCAGCAGCAATAACGCTTATGAAGCAGACTTAGCAATGGCTCGGTCAGGAACACATGGCAGCGTTCTCAGGCACTCAGGGCTGGTCGCAGCGAGCTCGGGTGAGCGACGTGGGTGGCACCGCTCTGTGCCATGAGGGGCTCCAGTTCTGTCTGGCCTCAAGTGGCTGCCTTGCCACAAGTGGCTCCAGTTCTGTCTGGCCACAAGTGGCTCCAGTTCTGTCTGGCCTCAAGTGGCTGCCTTGCCTCAAGTGGCTGTCTTGCCACAAGTGGCTGTCTTGCCACAAGTGGCTGTCTTGCCACGAATGGCTCCAAACTCTGTCGTACCACAAGTGGCTGTCTTGCCACAAGCGGCTGTCTTGCCACAAGTGCCTGTCTTCCCACAAGTGCCTGTCTTCCCACAAGTGCCTGTCTTCCCACAAGTGGCTGCAAACTTTTCTTGCCAAAATGCCAAAAATAGTTTTTCACAGAATTAGTCAGAGCAAAATTTCTTACAACATCTGCTTAGGGGAAACAATGATCTGTAGTACTCAGCATGTTGTCCAATTCGCGACTGTCTCAGAAGTGAAGATTAAAGCTGTTCTGTTATAATTTTTGTGAAATAAATGCTTGGTTGCAGTTCATTCTGTTTCCCATATTTTAATCATGCACTCTCACACGTAATCTTTTCAAACAAGTTTAGTAGGACGTATTTTCATATCATCTATATTATATGAAGTAATCCCCTTATTGATTTTTTAGAACTTTCCATCCCAAACTTGAACAGTCAGTTTACGACACTGCCTTCACGGCACGTTCTTGAAAAGAAACAATGCGTCGGTCTATTGGTCAAAAGAACGAAATAAGCTCAAGCAAATGTATTTATTCAGCTCAGTCAGCTTGTCAAGTTGACGAAGAGTTTGAAGATGACATTTCTGCCTACATTCGGGATTCCATCAATGCTTACTGTCTTCAATTCCAGTCGCGAATGCGTGATCAGTTGTCAATTATTAAACTGTGTTATCATTTCTCGCAAGGTGTAGTTTTTTATTTCTCTTTCAACGGCTCCTTTTTTCGAAAATACTTCAAGGTTTATCAACCCGCGGCCTATGCTTTTTCTTCCGAAGGAGGTAAACTAGGTCAGTGTCCATTGTCGTTATTTATAGGGTGAGCCTAAAATGTGTTACCACGCTATGATTGATCGTAAAGTATTTATTAAAGTCATGGGAATTTTTCTATCATCATATGAAACAAAATTAGCGTATCTTTGTTGGTTTCTTTTCCTTTGTTTTCCAACTGAACACCCTTTTGATCTACCAGTCCAAGTTTCTCTTCGGAGCTTGGTGTTCAGTGCAATCCAAATAACTAGCTGTTTGAACCTGCTAATAATCATAAGCTGCTTATTTTTTTCCAATCATGAACCTAATATATTGGAAAAACTAGTCCAAAAAATCTCACATTAGACCTTTTTGTCGTGATATTTTCCGCTCCTTAATTTCAATGTTAAATAACATCATTGCAACGCGATTGAAAGCCAGGCCTGCGAACGGCATAATTCATGGTTTTTGTACAAACCTCGTTGTGAAGACATTTTCAATGCCATAATTCTCCGAGCGAATGAAAGTTCAGTCTCGTGAGCGTCGTAGAGCCGGCGAGGCACTGACGGGCTGTGTCGCAACGCCGCATTTCGCTCTGCAGGCAATCTTGCCGCTAGCCGAGATCTTGTCTTCGTGACGGCGGCCAGTGCAAAGGTTGACGCAAAAACAAAGTTCAGTTTTATCGCACGAAACTATTTCGAAATTCTGAAGGTGCTGAATAATGTTTCAAAAGTGCGATATGAGTCCGTTGCAAGAGGATTAAAAAACTCTTTAGTGATAAGCTGTTATGTTTAAACTCGACTGATAAGGTAAAGGGATGAAAATTCCTCTTTATGTTCTATTTAATGCATGGGGTTGAACCCTCAGAGTTAATTTTACAAAAACGAACTGATTGTAAGTTATTTTAATGTATTCGCCCGGTTCGTACACCAAGTGAGAAACGTACACTAACTTATCCTTTAATATTGTTTTACGTTCTCGATCTAGCGGTTCCGCATTTTGTGCAACTGGCGATGACGAAACGTACAGCTATATCGATGCAAGCGAATGATAAAATTGACTAGCAGAGTTCGGCCTAGTACTTATGGTACAAGTCAAAAAGTTGAAGATCATTCATAATTGAGTACTTGGTCGTGAGTGTTGTCGGTGCTACAGAGATGTCTCTCCATGGAAGACGAATCAAGATTAAGGAGCAGGAGGACTAACGGGCATGGTTTGCCATAGCTGCGTATGGGCCGACCTCGATCAATCAGTGTTCAGAGCCCAGCACTTGACACACTGTGACGTTAGCTCATCATTACCACTGCAAATGCCGTGTCCATCGAACATGTCTGCAGCAAGATAAATATCGTAAAGGCCCTTGACTGTATCTGCAAGAGCTCACACCCCCAAGTGCGTCTCTCAACTATAACGCACGCGATGCAAGCACTGGGGACTTTCCTTACTGTTCCGGCAAGAGAGTATCCAGAAATATATCCTATGCAGTTAAGTCGGTATCCACAATGCAGGATTAAACGAAGAGTATAAATTTCGAATATCTCAGACCCGAGAGACAAACGTGTGCACGGTTTCAAGCAAGCAAGCAAGCAAGCAAACAAACAAACAAACAAACAAGCAAGGCGACCAGAGTTTTAGTATTATACAGGGTGTCCCGCAAAAAAGAACTTCGGAGTTCGAATTGATATAACTGAGGAAATATTATAGCTAATTCAATTCTGTAACAATCATGTTATTTGACTATTCGAACCTGTTATTCGAACAGGTATTTAGGCTACCAATTGCATGGATAAAAAATAATATTTCTGCAGTCATATCAATTCGAACTCCGATGTAATTTTTTGTGAGACACCCAGTATAGATAGATAGATAGATAGATAGATAGATAGAAATAGATAGATAGATAGATAGATAGATTAGTCAACTCCAACAAGGTGACAGACGGTGGAGACAAATTACACTTCACTGGCTTATCTTCCTTATTCTTCGATATTCATCCCGTCGAAATAACAACATCCTTATAAATTTTAGAATCCATGTTATTTGAGTCACTGCTTAGCACTCATTAGAACAAAAATTCCACCTCTTCTCCGGGGGAGAATCTTTCTTGTAGATGAAATGGAAGTAGTTATTTTGAGTTCCTTCATCAATTCTTTCCCTCAGTTCGCAAAATTTATTTCACGTTTTGCTCCGCTAATAGTTTCTACAATCTATCTATCTATCTATACAATACTAAAACTCTGGTCCTCTTGCTTGTTTGTTTGCTTGCTTGCTTGAAACCGTGCACGCGTTTTTCTGTCAGATCTGAGATATTCGAAATTTATACTCTTCCTTTAATCCTGTATTGTGGATACCGACTTAACTGCGTAGCATACATTTCTGCATATGGTTTGATTTTGATAAATTTTATTTGACCCAACGGGTCACGTGTCGTCTAGTTTTATTATAGTCAAGAACATGTTATTCAGGAAATAAATATATCTACCTTTTGACTTGAGTGCACTACTATTTTTTGGTGTCAATGCTAAACGTTTTAATTAACATTTTACCAAATTGCATACCATGAATAAGGTGCGATACGCTCATTCTAGACACGTCTGATGAAACAATGGTGGGTTTATCAGTTACATCAAGAACGCACTCTAATGCTCATAAATATAGTATCAAAACCGAGAAAGTGTTCATCTTATCTTAAGTAAATTCAAGGATATTTTGGTGAGCTTCAAAGGAAGAAAGCGCGAAATCCTAGCTGTGAATGGTACACTGATGAGAATCGTCGCTAGCGGGAAAACTTCGCTTTTGAGAACTGGAGGGCCTATTGACGTGAGATGCGAGCTTTATTTACTTAAGTTAAAAAAATGTCCTATTTATATGGGTTAATTTTTTCATTACAAATGTCGATGATAATTTAGAATTAGTACTTGATTATATACTTTCCGTAAGGTTTAATTTTCATTTCTATATTGAGTTTGATACTTTGATAACATTATCTTGTAATAATATACCATTAGAGAGATTTATCTCGTAAGAAACGGTTTGGGCTCTTCACTACAAGCTACCTGTGTATATTTTACATTAAATATTTTTACCACATTATTCTTCCTTAATAACAATTTTATCATTACTGTAACCGTTGTTTTCCATAGTCGATATTTATAATTTATTGAAAACTCTCTTCAGACACTGTAAATTCACTCAAAAATTTCTACTCTCAACGTAGCTTTAAGCTTTGCATAACAAAGTTCTGTGAAGTATTTCCACAAGGGAACCCTGAGTTCCGGTCTAAATGTACACCACATCCCAGTACGACACAGACCGCAGCGCACCCCTGGACACCGGCACGCATCAGCCACCTGCCGGCCGATGGAGCCGGAAAAGCGGAGCCCAGAATTGTTGATAGGCCGAGACGTCCTTGCCTCCACTGCAATCACTCCTCAAACACACAAATTGGAACGTTGCAACGGAGGGGCCTCGCCGTGTTAGCAGGAGCCGCTGATGTCGTAAGCATCTGCCGTCTCTCAGCCCCCGGCCACTTGGTCCCTCTCATCAGTGGCGTTGCGTACCAGCAATTCCCCATATTGTTGCACGCATTTCTGGAATCCGTAAAATCGGCTGTGCCATCAGAAAAACAGCTCAAGGTTGTGTGAATTACCGATCGGTTGACGGGCCAGATTATAGAGTACTTGGATCGAGAATTATTCGCGGCCTTTGGTTCGTTTTTTCTTATGCGTGAATAAAAAACACATTCCTAAATCCGGATAGTGAGTGTTGATTTCAGGTAATTTGGATAGATCATGTTACGCAAGCCAGTTTTGGTGGCTTTTCAAGCTTATCGGTTACATTGTATCAGTGAAATGCACTTTTTTAGTGAAATGCACTATACTTTTCCTGTAAGCCTTCCGGATTTCTGATGCTAAAAGATCATTGTTTTTCTCTCGCAATTTGGTTAGATTTAAGGAAATATTTGCTTCTCATGATATTTAACTAATACATAAAGTGAATTAATTTGACCCAACTGCAACCCATTTTCTTTTGTTTTAACAAGAATCTATGGTTCTTCAATTACTGTTCCTGCCTTTAAAGTAGCTCATTTTTGAAAGTTATGCAATTTACACAGCAGGGGCCCCAGTAGAAATTTATTAGTCCTGGGCAAACATTTCGAATGCTATGAAATGAACAATTCTAAGTGGATTTATTTGTTTCGTTCTGTTTAGGTGATAGTTAATATTTTAAATTCGCGAAAAAATGCAATTCTGCTGTGTGGAAATAGGATATGACAGCAAAAAATATATCTCATTTGAGAAGACAGCTCAAACGAATCGACAGCTAAAAAAATTTGATAGTTTTAACAGGATTTGCTCAAAATATACACTCGCTGCCATTAGAATGGGGGCAAACTACGATTGAAATACACCTTAATGAAATATCATCAATATCTCAATACGAGTACGTCAGTCGAGAGCCAAACAACATGTTTAAGTTTCAATATAAGTACCCCGAACGGTGTGGGGGCTATATTTACTTATGAAATGAAACCATAACTCAATAAACAATATGTTGAACACGATTAAAAATAATGCAAAAATTACCAAAAAGTTGAGTTCACACACTCCTTTCGTTGCTAGTTTTTTGCACGTAAACGATCGTCACCATTGGTTTTGGTATTTAAACTTCATAACTTGAAATTATCTTCAAATTTAAACATTGAAATATTAGGTCCAACGACCCTCCTTGCTCAAGCTCAAGTGGCTTGCGCAAGAAAACTTGAATGCAATACAAATAATTAATCCGTCGTGAGACGCTTGGAAATATTGCAAGTGAACATTTTTTCTTCACCGACGGTAAAACAGAGCTGCTTATTTCACTTTCGGGGGAAAATGATGCTTTCACGAGAAAGCTTTCTCGCGCTCTGGTCTCATGTACCAAAATGATTTTGATCGTTCTAATGGAGATTATTTGTTGAAGGACTGTCTAAGTTATTATCAATGTTTTCCCAAAATGTGAATGTAGAAATGTCAATCAATAAGCAAAATTGAAGAAATTTTTATCACAGAATAAATTGCTCAAAATTTTATGGGTTTCGTTGACTCTACACACTTATGGAAACAGTGGGGTACTTAGTTCGGAAAATTGAATGCATCTAATTGCTAGAAATTTCAGCATAGTATAGATATTTCCTTTACACTGATGGGTAAGCAGTAGCATTATTTATAGAATAGCTTCCGCAAAATTTTCTAGCGCTGCTCTTGTCATTTGTTTCAGTATTTATTTCGACGCCGATATCTTATACCCTAACCCTGCATCGTCGCAGCGATGGCTGCGAAAGTTTCTGGAACTTTCATTTGCCTCTGTAAGCAAAATAAGCTGCTTTGTTTCAACGTCAGTGAACATAAAAAGTTCCCAAGCAACAGTCGCAGTCGATCCTTAGCTCCACGTTACCTGCCTGCGACCACGAAGGTTGCTGAGGAGCTCAGCCCCCCACGGCCGTCCTTGACATGCTCAGCAGCGGGTGCGCGGTACAGCACGCGGCGTCCCGAATTAAGACGACCTGTAACGACGCCTGCGCTCGTAAAAAATACCTATTCTTATTTGCTACGCTCCAAGTCAACTTTAGAACACATTACATTATTTCGTACTAAAGCTGTTATAGGGTAGCCACGGTCGAGACCGGTGCCAAATATTGTACTACTGTAAGTAATTCGGTGGTTTCCTTTTCTTTGCTGTAGCAATGTTGACATCGGGAAGGTGAGATTCAATGGGATTTTTTCAACCTAAAGTCATCAGGTTTCAGCGAAACCATGTATTGCCCGATGTTAGTGTCCAGCCGGAGCATGAAAAAAACCTTCGAAAATGTAAGTGTTCTATTATGAACACATAACCATATCCATTACTATCTAGAATCTCATTTCCCCTCTCAATCAGCGTACTCTCATATATGACGCACTATAATTCTTTTTAGGAAAACACATGAACTGAGGTAGACAATTTTCTTCGATCCGTGACGATCCAAATGATTCTGAAATCTCAACCAGTGATAATCAAAAGGAGCAAAATTAAGAAAATTGGGAGGATTTGGGAATGTTTTATATAATCAATTTGCTGCCTTAAAAATATTAAAATTTACATTGTATCCAAACTTGATCTCAAAGATCCTTTTTTACAATAAAAAAATTTTATGGTCCAGCTTTTCCAGGGTTGGACTCTTTGTTTGAGCGAACTGCGTAATTAAGAAACGGGCTCTCGTGGTGAAGGTCGAAACCGTGCGTCCTCTAAAAAAGGGTCGCTTTTGAGCGAAATCGAATTAAAACCGCGGAATTTATTGAAATGACGTTTATTTGTAATTGCCATATTATTGTTAAACAGTTCGTAGCAGATACCACACAGCACGCTGAGCATAGTTTCCTGAAAATCAAATATTAATCGGAATTGAGCAGGTCTGTTCGTGCTATTGATCTGCAAACGTCAGCGTTTGGATTTATGACACAAGATTCACTTCACATTGTAATTAACCATGGAAAAGTTATTCCTCATTTAGTTAACTCATGCAGCAATGCATATCTAACTGAATTTTTTTATGACAGCGGCATGCTCTCATAATAATGGGTGGATAAAGCTGAAAAATAAGAATGCTATTTCAATAATCTGAGAAATACATATGTGTCCACTGAATCGTTCCTAAACGAGAGTAGGAAGTACTAACATCAGAGTAACAAGTACTAATATATTTCTTTCTAATATCATATTTGCAACGGAAATGGAACAAAACAACCAAATAGTGCTTTTAGATGTCCTTCTTTACAAGTCAAATACTAGGCTGATCTATTCGGTTTGTAGAAAACCAACATTCACAAGTCTTGGAACCAATCTCTTCAGTGGTACTTACAAAGGATATATAAAATATTTTACAAATGCATTACTTCGTAGAGCATACCTGATTCCCAGTTCCTACGAAAGTATTCACAATGAATTCGAGTGTATTTACATGCTGTTAACTCAAAATAAACACCCAAAAACATCGATAAACTACTCATGAACATTCTAGCTAGGAAATTTGATCCTCCTGCCGTCACCCTGAGCGCAGCACAGCAGGCGTTGTACATGGAATTGCCGTCATTGGGTCATGTGAATGCGGGGCTGAGAGGGGAAGTGTCGGCTTGGATCCGAGAGTTCTATATCTCAATTGATATCAAAGTGTTTATCGAAATAGTTTGAAGATTGCAACTTTTTTATTAGGAAGGAACTTATGGTGGAATGCCTGTGGAGTGGATGTGTCTATAAGCGTGACTGCTGCATGCAGTCTTATGTTGGTACTACAACACTCCAAGAGTTCATCAGACACAGCCAGCATTCAGGTGTGGCCAATAGGACCGGCCGCCCACCAGCCTCCCCATCTCAGTCAGCATCAGACAGAGACCATGGTGAGAACTCCAGCCATCATTAACCCTCTATATAGAAAGTAATGAACAAGATCTCTGAATTTTGAAATCCCTTTTCATCTACATCCACAACCCTCCCTTAAATAAGGAGCAAAGTGCCGCCAAATTACATAATACTCTCACTTGCTAACATAAGTCTGCATGTGTGTGGCTGCGTGCGTGTAAGTTTGTATAGTGTTTTTGCTTTTAGTGAATAGATTGTTTTGCGTCACAGAATTTTGTATTTCATTTTGTATCATATTTGATTTTATATTTTTCAGCACGAAAGAAGAAATCATCGTATTGTGAAACGTTAGCTTTTTGTTAAAAAAGTACCTGTTACGTTGGTTCTTCTTTTTATCTTGAGAGTGAGATTCCCTAGGAACCGACCAATCGGCCTTGTAAAAAGTACTACCGCCGCAATGCAGCCCAAAACTTCATTCCCGCCATTCTAACATTGCCTTCGCTGGAACCTGAAAACGTTGTTCAATTACTTGGAGAATCGTTTTACTGGCGAGTTTTTTTCTAATCGTGATTATTCGTCACAATGAAAACAAGATGTAGTTTGAATGAAGCTCTTATATGTGTTTAGGTTTGGACTAATTCTTAAAGTTCAAGACAAGTTTTCAAATGCATGTTTTAACTTCGCTTACAGAAAGTGCCCTCTCCGATCGCACTTGCTTGCGAGATTATTATGCGAAATAAAATATCGTAGTAAAAGTTGAGAAGCTAGAACAATTTTTATAAAACGTTCGGTTCTGACCAAGAGCTTTAATGGTGATTGAAAGCTCGTGCTCTATTTTGTGTCAATGGTTTGCTTAACAATCCGTAAAAAATTTCATCTGATACGAAACATTTTATAAAGTATTTTCAAACTCGTTAATTTTATCGTGCTGTACTTGCAAACAGCTAGTGTCAGATTTTCAGGGTGCTGTACATTAACGGTGAGCATTTTCTACTCTCGATTTCCTATGACAGTTGTTCCCAAGTATATTTACTGATGACCAACTCATTACACACGTGTTGAACAGCTTAGTGTATTTATGTTGACCAACTATGAACAACACCGCAAGAAACAAGTTAAAAAACAACGTGTCTAGTGATCATCCTTAGACGTACAGTTTTCAAATGAATTTGAATTACAAAAATTTGCTCCACCAGCATTCGCATTGATTTTAGGCAGAATATCTGACGGCGAACTCTTGCTCCAGCCGAACACTGAACATGTTTTCGAATAACGAACGACTGGCGCGGTGCAGCTGCGCCGGTGTCATCTGCCTGGCATATCGTGGCCAGGCGCTCCCTGCAAGCACGTCTGTCGTCAACACCTGCCGCTCGTCTTTGTTCGCCGTCGCTGCCGACTTGCAGCTGCGTGTGACGACGGCCATCCCATTGATGTAGTGCTCGATGTTCTCCTCAGTTCAAGTCTGTATGTCAACGTATAAAAATAGTAATATTAAATTGCATTCTTTCGCTTCTATGATTGAATAGTATGAATATTTGAAATTTGTTTTGTACGCATAGCTGCTTGCATCTAGTTTAAAATTGATATTAGCTACTCATAGATTTTGAAAACCTTTTTTTAAAATGCTTACCTGCGGTCAAGGTATCATGAATGGGCGGGTAATTTTCTGTGTTGGCATCATTGAACAATAAACGCCGCAGAGTTATTCGATGTGTCAATGGTTACCATTCTGCTAACAGGCTGCAATTGTGATTTATGGGTGAGTCTACTGTTCTATTTATGTATTCTCTCATTTACTGCAATGGAAGAAATACCTTACAGATTTTACATAATTTTCAAAAGAACTACAAAGATGCTGCTGGAACCAATGATCTTTTGAGTCTTTAAGTCAAAATTGAATTGTAATTCCAGTTTTCCATAATTCGAGAAATCTGGTGATCGGCGTGAATTACATATGTAAAAATCTCATCCAAAAAGTGGATGGTGCCTTATTTTTCGCTGATTCAATTTATCAGTTACATGCGAGAAAAAATATTCAATATATTGTGTAATAACTTATGAAATCCTCTGATTCGTGAGACGTTTATTCTCGATATAATTCATTTTCTGTGATAAACAGACCGTGTCTGAATTATGTTAATTCAGTTTCAAAGGCATGTGATTTTAATCAGTGGTTCAAGCGACATCAACTGAACTGTTAATTATCTATAAAAATATAAACATCACACTTGACATGTATCACTATTTTCGAAAACATAATTATTTAATTTGCTCTTCGATAACAAAATGGAATCATAGTGTGACATTGAAAGTCGATCACTTTGAAAAGACAGTTAGAGCAACATCTACAATTATTTTAGAAAAGATACGTAAGAACTTATAAAGAACTATCTGTTTAATTTATTTATTTATTGAAGTGTTGAGTTTTCATCATAGATGAAAATTGATTTAAAATATTCGAAATTTTATAGCGAACACAGAAAAAGACTATGCACTATTGGGTGAAGAAATTGTTGAAATGCCATTCTACAATTTGAATAAGCCCTTTTCCCGCCAGCGTAGTTTTCCACCTGGGAAAAGATTTTTGGTCCTTGCGGCTGCTGAATTATCAATAAGAATCTACGTTTTCTGGTCGACTCACTCGCTAGGGTGTACATTGAACAGATCAAGAATGTAACACGTCCCCCAATTAATGAGCAGTTCACACGCAGCCCCTTAGGTGCTACTTTGCAGAGCTCACCCCTCTGCTGCAATTCTCACTCAGAGGCAGAGAAAGAACGGCTCTCCAAGCCCTTATGCAATGGAAATGCCCTTATAAAAGTTAGTCTTTCTTTCTCATATGAAACCGTCATTGTGTGAGCGAGTGCCGCTCCTCCGTTCTCCCGCACTGCGCTTCCGAGCCTCGCGACCCTCGTGAACAAGTTGAGCTCTCGCCACCACGATGAGTGAAGCGATCTGGAACTCTGGCTCATTTGGTATTTTCTTGCCCAAACGTAATGTTGCTTAGGACTTAAAAACTCTCCATCTACATAGCTTGGCATGAGATTCCTGAATTCGAAACTATTATCGATATTGCATAGCTCAGGTTAAAGTTCCACGACTCAATACATGACATTACTGTATCGTTTTCTCGCTCCGGGCTGGCAGTATGGAGACTCACGTAGAAAACGTTTAAGTCGACGAGCGAGTAGAATTTTTTTCATAATTCTTTCATATACATATACGAGCATATGTATATAATATATTAAATATATGTGCATATATATATATATATATATATATATATGTATATAAATAGAAATGTCATGTATATTAAAAAGCCTTGTTAGCAACATTCGGGTTGAGTTGTTGTACATAAGCTACTGTATCTCATTCTATCCGCTCAAAATCGAATGCTGTATGACTGAGCCTGTCGTCTCGAGCAAGTCTATAGAGACGCACCTAACACTCCTCAGGGTTATCTCAGTTCCCTATGACTGGTTAAGCCGCAGTGTAGTGAAATGTGCGCTCAGTTTAACTATGTCGTCTTCTTTTCCGCATCTTCGAGTTAAATCTTTCTTTTTCTGTGAAAGGTTATATTATTGCTGTTATATACCGGATATCTCCTTCAGCTTTTAAGAGCTTAATGTTAATCGATTACAGAGTTTTTCATCATAACTTAAAAGACGCGTTAGCGAGCTCTATTGGGGCTCTGTGCCTCAAGTAACGTAGGGAATTGATTCTTCATTAAAGTGCGCTGTGATTTCCTTGGGGGAAGGGGAGATGTTCATACATAGTTGTGGTACGGGTATAGTCGGTACATCTTGACGAGATAAGTGAAGTTTGACAGAGTAATTCTTAAGTACTCAGTCCAACGTCTTTATCATTAACTTCACAATTAAGTCACCGGGGGTTCAAGATTTTATTGATATATTCAGATAGGCCTTGAAATTTTTCTCTCTAATTTTATCTTCATGGAAGAAGAGGAATTTTCACGAATTTTCACAGGAAAATTTCCTTAGCTACTCATGCTTCTTCATGGAATGTTGAAATTTGATATCATTATGCAAATTCCTTCCTTTGACTGGATCTCTTCTCGACGGACTTACGAGACTAAGAACCAGAAGCTCACAAAGCATGTCATTCATTGCATTTCTTACCTCATTGCTTCTTGTCTTGCATGAACAATCAGTAAGCCGTACTACCCATACTGACGAGCGGTAGCGTATCCTATGAGCACCGCCATGTAACAACTTCCCTGAAACAAGTTCCTGAGAATGTTCTAATCGAGCTGTTATCTGCTCGTGTGACGACATCCACCTTCTCCAAGGAGACTATCGTCTTCGCTCTACGTAATCGTCGTGGAAATTTCCGGTCCAATTAACTTTGTGCAATTGGTCCTAACCGATAAGAAGGCGAACCCGTGAGCGCCTGTGAGTCGTGGAGGTCAGACTTGGCAAGACCCTCTGGATAAATTGCGAGGGGATCTTGTTCATGCTCATCAATAGCCTTCCGATCCGCGCTGATCACTGAGCAGATGAGTCTGCTCTAGGAATGAGGGACAATGAATGTTGATCACGCTTCAACCTTCTGGGATAGAGTGAGATTTATCACCTCACCTTTTTTGAGAGAGAACGACAGACCACCAGCTGATACAGGCCATGTTTCTCTGTTCCAGATACTCCCGTTCTTTGAATTATTCATGCACTCTCGCCAATTATGAGTCTCAGAATTCCCTGGTAAAAGTTTTGAGCAAGCGTGAGTAACATTCTCTGCGGTCAGCGAAAGCAAAAGATACAGAAGTAAGAGCTTGTGTAACTCTGGAGCTTAATTTCAAATCGAGATTTGCTTAAGGAGTACGTCGTTTGAGTGAAGAGGATACGATGTTTTGTCCTTAGTCCACTAGTTCATTTCATAAAAAAAAAACATTTAGATTTGGAAACAAATCGGAAGCATATTGATTCTGAGACTCGCAGTTTCAGATCAACATATTTTCGAAGCTCATTATTGCAGGTGCTCAACACTAATTTATTTGTTGTCCTAAATTCAGGTCTTGAATTTGACAACTTGTTTTAAGAAATGAAGTGATGGACCATCCTATTTGTGAAGACCTCGGTTTGACGGTTCGTTGGTCCGTCCCTTGGCACGTATTTGGACGGAAACTATTCAAAGGTCCCTAGTTCAAGCATTACTTGGACCATCAAGCGCAGTGGAGCAGTGTACTTTCGCCTTGCCGTCGCGACGCCCGTGTTACGAGCGTCACTTTCTCCAGGGCTCGCTAAGGCTGCACCCGAGATTCATTGTTTGGATTCGACACATAGCATTCCACTCGGCCCGCCCTTCAGCACTCAGAGGTCATTATGGGCGCTTGGATGTTATAAAACTCTCAAGATTTCGTGTCCATAGTTTCCGCGAAACTGGGTAAATCCCTACTGTTGGCGCTACAAGCCCAGCGCAGGAGGTGGCAAAATGCCTCATCCTCCTCCCGCCAAAGAGGAAGTTTTTCGTTTTTTAGTTAAATGATGAGTTT
This sequence comes from Orchestia grillus, assembly GCA_014899125.1. Classification (NCBI taxonomy): domain Eukaryota; kingdom Metazoa; phylum Arthropoda; class Malacostraca; order Amphipoda; family Talitridae; genus Orchestia; species Orchestia grillus. The sequence continues at coordinate 24,118 of VOMN01002852.1, forward strand.
GTCACTCGTCGAGTAAATCCATGTAAGTCTTTCGTATGAAAATGAGGCAATGATCTTGTTGAGGCAATTTATTTGTGAACTTCGAGAGAAGAAATATTGTTTTCTTCTTATAGTCAAGTTGAACAAAAATTTTTAAAATATACTTCGGATACTCCCTACAGTCTTCTCAAACTTTTAATTGCACACCGAGGAAATTATTTCAGTTCCTTCATGAGATATCAATAAAACGCGTTTATGTGTGTAGTTATACAGTCGTAAAGTGAGCCATTTCATGCATGGATTTAGATGTGAGCGTAGCGGTGTAGCGCAAGTGCGCAGCAACTACAAACAGCAGAAACTTCAGCCTCGCGAATGCCGCCTAACCATTAATAATTAGACTGCTTTCAGCTGCCACGAAGTACAATTTTCTCGCAAACATGATTAACTTTAAATCTTTTGCTGCTGGAAGCAGCTTCTACTTTTTCAGGTCCGCACACGTGTACGAGAAATGAAGTTCTTTTAAAATAACCGTAATTCTTGCATGGAAAACTCGCTGAGAATTATGCAGGACTTGTTTTTGCGGCGTGAAAGCACACAGTTGCTTAAGACACCCCATGGAATTACCTGGAATGCGAAGTCCTAAATTTTACCTCAAATTTTTTAATCATATAACTCAATCATTCGACATTACATCAAAACATCATTGTTTTTGAAAACTTTTCAAGCAATCTAAAGATTGTGCTATCATATTTATTTTTCATCTCAGTGAGGCCACGACCATCAATGTTAATCAAAATACGCTGTCTTGCGTTTTTAGCAGTTTCCCCCATCAATGTACGAACTATAGAATAATTGGACGGTTTAATCAATGTGAAAATTTAGCCAAAATATCAAGGACCGAGCAAGTTTTATACCTGCTGTTCGGCCTAATGAGCAAGACGTTCATTCTTAGATCTTAATTTTGCTGTATAACATTCAAATACCAAAAGCTAAATTAATGAAGCCTTTAATGAATTTCCTGGCAAAACTAGTGACCCTAAAAAGATTTGCTTGTAAAAGAAATTTCGTCAAAACAACATTTAGAGAAGATCTCTAGAAGCAGAGTTCAAGGATCACGAAAAAGTTCAGTTGTGCGTGAATGACGCAGCAGCGTAACATTTGCAACGTTTGTTGACATACTTCATATTTTATAACCCTTTAAGAGCATTATTCCCTGGCTTAAGCAATTTTTCCTGATATTATCCGCTTCTTTAAAACAGTTCCTTGCTCGGAAATACGCCAAAGCTAACACGAGCATAGGGGTTGACAATGGTTGTGATCTTCTGAAGTGAAGCTAAAAATACTTCCGTCGACTAAAAAGGCTTATCATCACTCGCCTCAACACTCCAATTTCTAGAATTTACTTCTTCAACGCACGTATATAAGAAATAATTCTACCATAAGGATATTTTTTGAGCTAAGAAGAGCTTTTCAAATTTTCCAGTTTATACTTATTAACTTTGGTAAACTTCTTCATTCTTTATTCAAGATGCCGACATGCTTCGATTCTTTATCTCTAGAATTATATCCTGTGTCCCGTTACAACAACGCCGGTCTCTCCCTTCCTAAAGTCGATCATCTCTCAAGTTATGAAGGTACGATTGAACCAACTCATCTCGATGAAGCACGGGCTGTCATGCCTGGCAGGGAACCATTTCCATTATTTATGTTATGCTGTTCACTGTTTGCATTCGATCTCTCAGTGTTTCGTGTTGCCCATTGATAAGCACTTCTCCACCTCACACTTCGAAATCGGTTACCCTGCCTGAATATTCCTGTGGTTCTGAATATTTGTCAAATATTATAACGCTAATATAAAACCTGTTGTCTTATGAATCATGATAACTGTCCTGTAATACTACTCAATGGTTCGAATCCGGAAGTGCTTGACAGAATATTTCCCAGCCCAAAAGATAAATGTTTGCCAAGTCTAGAGAATATTGTCAAGCAGCTAAATGCAATTACTGAAGAACAATATTGGTAAAATCTGTTGGAAAAATAGACATTTTTAAGAAACATTATGTGCGAAATATTTAGAGTTATTATTATCTTAGATATGCTTTTAATTAGAACGTTAAAGCTTTCTCGTTGCTCATCAAACATCATTTATGGTTGCGACTCAAAAATTGTTGATTCATGCATGAGCTGCAGGTAGGCTCATTGATATTACATATAACATAAACCTGTTAATAGGTGGTGATCACTGCTGTTTGAAATAAAACAAATATTGAAAGGAAATCATGGAGGCATGTGCTCTCCAGTGAGTTATTTATTCATAATGCCTTAATAATTTATTGATTAGAGACTGTAGAAAAGAAATGTGTACGTGGATGAAATCTGAAGCTAATCTTATAAACCTGATCTCGAAAAAAAACAAAGCTTGCACCAAATACACAACGAAAGGTATAGGAAATACGTATATTTGAGGAAATTATAAAGAATAGAAAGACACGGTCGGCTTCACTGAATTTTTCAGAGCAAACATTCACGAGGTCTGTCGGAAAAATTGTGAGCTTATGACTGCATGAGGGTTTTTAAATACCGAGTTATCAATAAGCGACCGATCGTTGTCAAGAAAAAGTCCGTTCTTCCTTTGAAACAGTCCACCGTTGACGTACATTGATCCCTGTTTTCGTAAATTTGGAACTATGGTGACAAAATACACTTGCCAAGCTTAATTCAATGTTATACAAGAGATTATGACGATGATCAGATACGGTTTCAATCATTCGGATGAAATGATTTTTTATTCTTCTTCTCGGCTACGTTTCAGATTACTATACTGCGAAAGAATCTGAATCATTGCGTCTATTCGCTTATGATAATTTTTCAATGAACTAGGTACGTTTAACACTGACGCAGCCAGTCGAAAATTAACTTGAACTTTTAAAATTCTATTGTCATTAGCAATTCCTTTACAACTTAGTACGCTGTTCTTCGCAAAGCCTGACTACAATACACGTTGGTTACCTAGTTGTTTGAACCAATATTCTGTTGTGCCAGTACTCGGTACGCATACATGAAGGCATGATAAAAGTAAAACCGAAATAAAATACAAAATAATCCTCACCGGTGGCTTCATCATTACCTGGTGTTGATGAGGCACTCTGTGGATTGAATTAAAGAGAAAAAACACGATCTTGATATTTGGGCACCTCGTTCTGATTACATGTTTTTACTGTGTTTGAGTAGTGCGAAAAATTATTTTAACGCAGAGACTTCATAAATTAAAATAAAGTTTTAGTTGCTCCTGTTTCTGCTAGCATGAAAGTAATTACTTTCGTTCTTTTTAGTGTGCGAGACTTTTTGCCTCGCAGAAGATATGGTTATTGCTTCGACGTGGCAATTTTGTTGGCCGGATCAGGTCCGCACTGCCGGCGCCCTGTGTAGCACAAGAATGTTCCGCGATTATAACGGACCAAATAATCAGAGCCATTTTTTCCATGATTTAGATCAAAATTTGGAGCGTGCATGGCTAGATAAGTAATTGAACCAGGTTCTCTCTATGGTCGGATACCTGTTGCCATCAGCTGTAATATTAAGAACTTGTCTATCAATTTTTAAAATATACTTTGCTATGAGTATTTACTGCCATAACATTCTGTGCTAAGGCTAGTTTTTGTGCAGTTCTTATGAAAATGAACAGCCGTTTGATTGCTCTAAAAATCCACGCTTGCCCAAAGCCCTACCAGAGCAAAATAGGCACTCGCTCTCACCGCACCGTGAAGGTCAAACTACTTCAGAAAGCTCGTCTTTCAACCTGACAACAATGAGGTCTTCTGAACGCAGCAAGAGCGTGAGCGATCAGAAAGTAAAGTACAGCTAGTCTCGTACATCTCTTGCCGTCGGGAGCTCCTCTTCCAAGTCTGTTTCTGGTGTCTCCTGCAGAACTGTTTAGTGCAGCAGCCTCAAGAGAATGGAGGGACGGGCTACGCAACTGAAGGAGGATGAGGCATAGCGTTGCTGTGCGAAAGATACAGTGATCACTGAGATAACAAAAACTGGTTCCGTTATGCAAAGGCAGGGGGCTCTCTACAAGTTCATTCGTGGATGTACGTAGAATCTCAGATCTGCCTTACATTATAGGGCCAGTGAAGTTGAAGAGTTATTATGAGAGAATGCTCCACCTTTCCTGCTCAATAATTTTCATTTTGAACCCAAAACCGCTACGAATTTTGCACTTTATATTTGAGTCCAAATCAGTTTCCCATAATTATCATAAAACTATCAGTAACATGTTCCAGAAAACCGTAGCACTGTAGATTTCATCGCTTACTAAATGTGCGTGTTCGGACAAAACCAAAGCTGGTAACTGGTAGAAGGTGACGAGTTTGTTTTTGGAGATTTTTGTACGGTACGCGAAATAGATTCTTGTCTCTCTATGTGCTGCAATACCTAACATAGACTTATATACAAAGTTTTATACTTGTGTTTCAAAGATAGTAAGATAAAAGTGTATTTTATCGCCCTCTTTTCCCAAATGAAGAATGAATATTTCTTAAATGATGGGCCTCAAAAACATTTCAACTTTGAGTTTTATCGTTTCAGTGGCTTTGAAGCTGAAGAATGTATTTTGATTTACAGCCCTACCTAAATGCCTGCTGCAACGTGAGCTAGTTTTGCACTGAAACGCACCTCGGTACAACGCTGATAATAAAATAATTAATCTTAGCGGTGATTTCTTACCATGTTTTAAATTGTTCAATGAACTCTTTCTAGCCGTATTGAAATTGACGTAGTGTACATCTACATTTGTGTTTCCCAGATGTATTTCCGAGTGATATGTACGTGTGAAGCTGCCATTATCTTTTCACGGCTTTGTGTATTTTTACTCAGATGTTTAGCAGTTGGAAGGTGTTCTTCTCAAAAAGAGAGATTTTACTGGAACAGCGAGAGTAAGAGGCTTCAACTGTGCACAAACAGTTCTAGAAACTTGCCGTTCAGAGAACCTGGGAGCCGTCGCTGAGGTGGAGCGCGCGTGGCCTTCTTTGCAGCTCTAATTGAGTTCTTGCACAGGCCACTTTTGGGTGGCATTGCCCAGGGCGCAGCCCGCCTGCCCCTTCTGTGCTGACACGAGGAGCACCTGCCGCGACCTCTGACGGGCTCGGGCGGTTAGGTCTTTTTCAGACTTTCGAGCTTCATCAGGAGTGTGTCAGAGACAAGTGTAAGAGCGTGTGAGCAAGGCCTTTACGCAATCTTTTAGGTGTGAAATGTACGGTTAGTGGTAATATGAAAATTTAAAATAATTTTTCAGCTATCGTTACCTGTCGATATTATTGCACAGTAGGCTGTGAAAAACAACGAAAAGTTCACTGTTCTCTGATTCATTGAAAAACTCGTTTTGAGAACGACTGAGCACTTATCGTTAACTATCCAACCTGCGTCAACAATAATTAAACACCTAGATAACAAGAGGCAAATGTGTATTTTCCTCCAAGGCCGATTAAAGAACAGCCCGCGCAATCTCTTATAATGACCAGGAAGAGCACTGGAACGCGTCTTTTAATTTTATACTACATCACAGCTGTATCACCAAAAATGTATCCAAGATTGCAATTTCCAGAAGCTCGTATTGCAATCAGTCTCTACTCTCCGAAAACACAAATAGTTTTCCTTTTGCCAGATTTATAATGTCGTACTTTGGCTGTTCGAGAAAATTTGCGCAGAAAGCAATTTTGTCGGCACTGCCCTGTGGTTGTGCAGCCTGGCAGCCCCGTAATGGAGGCTCGAGGGGCAGCAATAATCATTCGCTTTCCGCAAGCCCCGCAGTTCGGGGTGGCCTCAGCCTCTCTCATCTGGGGGCTTTCTTTCCGGGTCCCGCAGCCTCACGAGAATGAGCCTTATTTTTGCAGGTGCGTCTCTCTCGTATTAGGGATCTTGGCTTCCTCCCCTATTGAGTTTGCTTCACTGTCGCATGTCACCAAAGTTCCAGTAAAAAGTTGCGTCGTCTTGAGGTTTGCATAAGAGAAATTAATGCCCTTTGATTCGAGGCATATTTAGTTGTTGATCAAGTCCTCTAAAATTTGAGCCAATTGACATTTATTGCAGTGTGATGGCAAAAAATTTCTTTCATGTTTGTCTAGGTGCGAGACTCTGCTCTGGTGTTGTGTGAAGGAACGAAATTAAGTAGGTCTCCATTGTTGTACAAAAAGTGGAAGTCCCTTTCTCAAGGCTTTAGTGCTCCGGTAAAGTACCCTACGTAAGGAACACTTTTTGGATTGTCCTACCACTTTTCAGAGCAATGAGTAACATAATGAGAAAGCTTAGATCTACTTTTCTGCCTAATATCCCGTCATATAATGATAGCCCAGTGTTGCTTGGTTGGTTGGTCCATCCGTCCGTCCGTCTCTCTGTCACGCCCTTAATGATTTTGCTGGGAGAAAATTCCCCAGTTTGTATTCCTAATAAGCGAGACTGTGCGAAAAGGCAGTTCGTATTATAGTGATACTGAAAATGGTATTATTTCATGTTAGAGTTACCGTAAATAAGAGGGCGTCTCAAGAAATTAACATCATTTCTCCCGCCAGTTTCGGCGCGGCGAGCCTACACTACGTACATGAGCAACATGGATATTTTCCAGCAGAAAATACTGCAATACTTTATAACATTCACAAATATAATCAAAGCTTAAGTGGAACTTTCAGTTTGTGCGACCCAAATTTGAGTGCACTTGGTGATCTCGATGAATAATTTCAAGTCTTTCGCTAGTTTTAGCTCATTCAGTTTTCTTTTATGTTTTCCTTGTCCCTTTTTTTTTGCTCGTCTGATGGGTTCAAATAATTCATATAAACGAGTGATATTTTCTACGTGAACCAACATGGTATAACCCATAAAGAGTACGTGCATTTGAAACTTATGCTTTACGCAATCTACTTTGGCTGGTGAGTTAAATTGCACGCTGTTCCTGAGATCACTGAGAGATGTAAAACGACACACGCAAAGTAATTTTCAGTAAGTGTGCAAGCAGACCGCAGCCTTCACTTTAGGATCCACTTTGAACTTCGGTGCTTCAATTTCCAGTGGCCCTCAACGAAAATTAAACGCTGGTGAATTTATTTTGTTTATTAGGACAGAAACACAAGAGCAGACAAGAGCATTCATTGAGATTACTAATTACAAATGATGCATATGTAACTTAAAACTATGCTCATACTTAGAATAATTTTTTAACTCAAACATTACGCCTAAAAATAGCTTAGAGATACAAGTTTTTCATTTGTAGAATTTATCAAATCATAATTTGATGAGATGTTACCTGAGGTTGTCATAACATCTTGAAATAGTTTGTTAGTTAGAGATTAACTGACGATAAGGAACGTCTAACTCTCAAGTGCTACAACCGCATAACTCTCCGATTGGGCTTCAATCTAATGAAATTGAAGGCCATCTCGTCAGCAAACCGTTCTAAATTCCTGTTTTTGATAGGTTACTCTGAGATCTTCTCCCTGGCCTGGCATGGAGCTTAAGCATGCATAAATATCAGCTTGCGTTTGAACGACATAAGCTAGTTTTTGCACAGTGCTTGAACATTTTTTACCGGGACTCGTTGTGGGCATATGCTGTTAGTTTTACTTTTTCTGACACCCTAAAAGGCCTAACCAGTTCAGCACTAACAAACTCTTCCTAAAAAATGACGTCATGCTTCCCCTCCTTGTTCTCACCTAAAACTCGGAGACTGCGGCTGCTCGGTACAAGCTGAGCTATTACCGGAACAAAAGTTCGACCCATCAAACGTGCATCAACGTTTTTCTGCGAAAACATGGTGTGAAAATTTCACTTTGCACACTTTTTCGTACGGTGAAATGACGAGTAAAAGTTTAATTTTACTAATATTCATGTCTAGTTTGTCTAATCAGTTCATATTGTGTTACACAAAAAATCTCTTCTATCTGCGGTAAATCGACGTGGCCACGATTTGAATTGATGGCTCACTCGCATGACATCACTCGTCCAAGGGAACTATCGGCTTAAAAAAGATTCAACGTTAACTCTACATCAAAGTTAAAAAATAGGGCTTTTATTCGAAGTGAATAGTTACTTTTAAAAACTTTTGCCTGGTCAAACAACCTGAAAACTAATTGAAGAGATCAGTTCCCATCAAATATCAAAGTCAAATCAGCCATGAATGGAATTATGTAGTAGTCTAGCGAAATTTTGCGTGTAAGTTCTTTCGATGAACATGGAAATTTTAAGAATATATAACATCTTGGAGGCAATAAAGGGCATGTGGGAGGCAGAAGTTGCTGCATCAGTTGATAAGCATGATGCAATGCTTCGACGGAGCGGCGTCGCTCAAACGCATGTATGGATGAACGAAGTACCGCGTGAAAATTGGCGCCACTAGTTATTGTCATACATGTAATGTTAACAAATAATTACCAACTAGAAATTTTCCAAGTCAATATTTTTTATGGGTGCATACTTTATTTTATTTTTCGTCATAAAAAGCGAAGTGTTAAAACGAGGAAGAGTCAAAGTGAGACAAATTATAGGAATAGCATATTTTAATTTAAACAGGTCATTAAGTAATTTAACATGTCATTTAGTGTTAAAACGAGGAAGAGTCAAGATGAGACAAATTATTTAATTTAAAGCATTCCTGGAGCAAAATTAAGAACGTGGATTGTCCTTTTACTTTTTTTCATCATTCATTTACTGAAAACGCATCATCCGTACCCATTCCAATTTATTACATTTCAAATGTGTAAAAGACCTGCTTGTCCGTAGTTTGCTTATAGAATGCTTGAATCGGTAGTTATAGATTGTGACATAAGTACTATTTCGTTCTGTATCCATCTTTTCATTAGTGATTTCATCACATGTTTATGCAATACACCGTATTCTCATAGAACCCAGGACAAAAAAATTTGTTGCCCGCTACTACTATGGTGTACAACTTTCACGAGCATGAATAATGTGTTAATTTTGAACGTTATTAAGTCTACATGAGTCTTAATGTACACCTGGTCAATTTGAAACCACTCTTGTATCAACTGATCTCGTAGTAAAGCCACAGTACTTGCACGATCTTCTCGACGTCTAACTTGTCGTTCTAGGGGGTTCCATAAATTTCCTAATTATTAGGTTCATGTCTGGGAACTTATCAGGCCATTCTAAGCACCTGACAAATCCTAAATGACTGTCATGCCAATTAATGACAGTTCTAGCCCGATGCATCTGGCAGTTGTCATCCTGAAAGACAGGCAAAGCAACATGCCTTTCTTCATTCAGATATGTATCATGCAATTGACAAAACTTGGTTCTCTAATAACTCAATGTAGCTATGCTGATTCAGTTTCCCAGATACCTCAACTAAAAGACACACGTATGTGTAGTTGAAACAGTCCCAAAACATGACAGACCCGCCTCCTCCTTATATTGCCCTTTGCATACAGGCTTCGTTGCTTACTTCATGAAGTCTTCAATTAACATAACGGAGGGCATCAGTGCTATAGAAACAGAATCGGGATTCATCTGACCGCTTGACACTTCTCCATTCCTCTACAGTCTAATGTGCGTTTTCTTTGGTCCATTTTAAACGTGTGGTCTTGTAGGCAGGAATTAATATCGGCCTTTTACGAGACGCTTTGCTCCATATATCCATTTGATTGAGTTCCCTACCGAAAATTCGTTCACTAAGGCCATCCTATCGCTTAGAGTTGTCTTCGACTACAATTTTGCGTGAATTCCCTTATGTGTCCAATCGTTTCCACTGTTGGTAGACCCACATAACAGTGCGTTATGAAACATCATCGAATTCCGCTTTTTCCTTCACTGGGTGTCGCTCTGCCGGACCGAATGCAAAAGTCCTTTTTTGCCATTCCGCGATGTCTTGCTTTCGTCCCATTGTTGTGGAGCAGCTAAGAAACAAGTCTATTCTTTGCCACCTCTAAATGAAGACTGGTGCCTGTTCAGTACTTGCATATGACCTAAACTTCGGTCACAGCTTTGAAAGCCGATTGATAAACATTATAAATAACTGGAGATCCAAAAAAGACATGTGACTAATTTATTATCCCTGAGCTCATGTATAGCTCGTGGAGTCTATGCTTTGAAACATGGGTTTGCCTAATTTTTTAGAATATAAAGTTATATAGGGACGTATGTATTATGTCTCTCTAAATTCTGATATTCTCTCATTACATTCAAGTTTAATATAGTCTGTTTAACAGCGCCTAAAAATTTATTATATGTAATTCGAAAACTCATCCAAATTCTCAGAAACTGGGTGAGATTGTTTTCATTGATGAAAAATTGCTCGCTATCGAGGAAACATTTGATAGCAGAAATGGCCGAGTGCTTGCATAAAAATCCAAGATCATTGAAAAATCGGTGAAAGTCATTACAAGAGGTCAGCGAGTCCAAAAAGTCTTGGTTGGGGACGCAGTTTTTAAGATTTTGAAACGCCCTCCCAGTTTTGTTTCTGATGGCGCAAATATTTACAAAGAGAGTTATATACTGACAATTATGAGTCCAATACTTACTGAAGCCCAACAGCAATTCAAAATCAACTAGTGGACCTTTTAACAAGACGGAGCTTCGTCACATGCATCAAGGAGGCCCCAATCTTTGAGCAAAAGCAAGTTGCTTTCGTTCATTTTCAAAGAGTTGTGGCCTCCATCTTCATCCGTTGTGAACTCAATGATTCATTCAGTACGGTTTGTCCTTCAGACCTGGGGTTGAGTGAAACACCCAAAGTTCCGAAACCTCTGAAGCCAGCTCTTCTTCGAGCATGAGATGCAATTGATCGTTAAACAGTGCGTGCCTCAGCGTCTTCTTTTACGAATCGTCTACAGGCCGTAGTCAAGGCTAGATGATGTCGCATCGAAGAGAGTACCGCCAAATGGAAGAAAAAACTCTAAAACTAAATGTCATTGAGGTTTATAGTATTCTCATTATCCCTGATACGAAAAAGTCTATTTTTCCTGATTCCAAGACATATTCCTGACCTGGATCGTTACGTATGAAAAAAGTGCGTATTTATTGAGGGGTTCCCGATAACGACTACCACTCATGTGCCTGTGGCACTCGTTTCATTATGTCATCTTTAACATACTTGTCATTAAATTGGACCTACGTATTAGAAGACTCGATTAGTGCAAATTTTCATCTTATCGCGAGCTCCATTGTTAATATTTATTATCGTTGTCTGACAGATTTTTAATTACAATTTCTTTCATCTCGGTAAATTTTGCCTTACCATTAAATCGCCCCTGCCTGAGGGAGCTGGAATTTCTGCCACAGAACATGTCTCCTGCGTAGATTTTGCACCCTTCTCGACGTCTAAATTTTGAACTTTTGAGCTTTTTTTGACAACTGAAAATCAACTATTTTTCTCTGTGAGTTAAATAACGCGTTCGTTGGATGGAATACTTGATGTACGTATAGTATTCTCGTACTAACTTGGCACACGAAAATTACAAGTGGATTGAACAGAAATGTTACCCTGCTAAAAATGGCAGTACAAAAGATGATAATTTCTTAAGATGCCCTCTTCTTTACCCAAAATCTGACACTGAATTTTGTTATTTACAGTATTACTGATACGGATTGCCTTCTTTGACAGTTTCGCTGATTAGTTAGAAATGAGGACCTGGGAATTTTTCCTTATCGAAACCTTGAAAGCGTGGCAGACAGAAAGACGAACTGACCAACCAAAGAAGCAAGTAACACTGGGTTAATATTAGATGGTGGGATAACTACACTTGATTTTGTAGTGTAGACGTTTCTCCATTTAAACTATTTTACGCATATCACTGTCACTAACATTACGTTATTTCTAAGTGAATTTATTCAAGTTTCTGTTATTTTCAACCTGGGGGAGTTTTCCAGAACAGATCTCTGTTTTGCATACATTCATGCCATCTGAGAATTTGCACCGAGGCCGCTGGAATGTCCAATTTGAAACTTGATCATGAAATCTTGAAAATCGTAAATGCACCGCTCCGAATAAATGCTCCTGGCATTAAAATTACATACCCGGCGTAATATTCGTGCCCACCTTGTCAGTTTTTTTTCGCGTCCGTTGTCACGTCTGCATCCAAAAGTCGTGCTCGCATGCATGAGAAGGCTCAGGAGCCGCGGTGGGAATTGTGGATTGAGGTTGCAATTTGGCCCTGCACATGGGCGCTGTAGCGCTCGCATCGGTGGGCCACCTCAGCTGGCCGGTGCAACACAGCTCCATCTGCTGGGAATTGGATTTGGACGTTTTTAGCCCTGATTGATGGGTTGTTCGAAGCACTTCCAACGTAGCAGTGCATCAAAATATTAAAAAGCTCTTCAGTGCTTCAAGAAGATGTGAAAGCTTAATTTTGATTGCAGTCATTTACTGTCGTGGTTTTAGGTCCAGCAGGAAAATTTTCCAAATTCGAGGAACTTGATTAACTTTTTGGTTGATATAAGCTAACATTCATCGAAGAATTTCGATAATTTATCCTCTTACTGTTCAAGAAGATACATTATGAAAATGAAGTATAACTCGTGCATTCACATGAAAGTTTTGATTAGACTTCAACTGTAGGACATCGTTTATGGGCGTCTGAGGAGCATCTTCAGCACAGCTCGATCCGAGGACAACGAAAGTCTTTGTGCTCTATCGTGAAAATTTCTCAGAAAATGTGACTTTGTAAAAGTTTCTACATTTACCCAGCGCTCTTAAATTATCACGATCGTTACCAGAGATTTCCTCAGCTTCACCTTTATTGTTATGGAAGCCATCATTTTCCTTCAATTTTTTGTAACGAATGGATGGTAGGGTTATCAAGCAACCGTTTTCTTGCAGAAGCATCGTCAGTATTGTTTCGCTTCTTCAATTTCTTTATCTTGAAATGTCCACCTAATGAGTACAAATGGCTTCGCCGTATCGTATAATTATGATCATTTGTTTGACTTCTTCAATTTCTCTGCCTTGAAATGTCCACCTGATGAACACAAATGACTTCAGCGTTTAGTATGATTATGATCATCTGTACAGCTCACTCACAAGTGGATTAGCTGTCTCGAAGCAATCGTTGACAACACTTGGCTAACAACCGCATAGGAACCGCAGGTCCTGCTGCTACACCACTTCTGAGCGACATGAGGCTTTCGCACGACATTGGCTCACATGGCAAGGCCACCCTGTGTGTCCTAGCCTCTGACCAACATGTGTGTGTGCGTGTACGTTTTTGTCTGAGTGCGTACACATCTGTATGTGACCGAGGATTACTCCGAAGAAACATCATCTGTTCTGATGCCGCCCTTGTACTTTGGCTCGATTAGTATTTCAGGGTCGACAGGTTAGACTTGTTGCTGGTGCAATTATTGAAGTATGCTCAATATTAGCAATGCAGTCTATTGCATACGAGCAGTTGTAAAACACATATTTTAGTACGTGTGTTAATAATTTAGGTACTTTTAAAGTTCAAAGCGCGTTACAAAGCGCAGTATGGATTTTCAAGTCCAATTCATGTATTTATTGAGTGACTTTTTACCGTTATTTAGTTTTTGGTATTTCATGATTAGAAGAAAAAGTGCATTTGCTAAAGTGAAGTAACATTCATGAAGAACACACCACTCCATTTCCAAAACTCCACAGGACGATACAACTTAACGCACATTGCTGCTCCAAACGCCCTCCTTTGAGCAGGCTTAAAAAATACTGCCAATGTTATGTTTTCCGAATGCGTTCACTGGCATAACTCTCATAAAAGTGCATCTTAAAGCGTTACCTTAAAAAATTTACGGGGAAACTGAGTTCTGTAAAAAGTAATTTAGCAAGAACAAGCGAAAATAGTTAAAATTGCGTTACGTGCACCGATCCTTTTCAAACATGGCATGCGCTAACAAAACGGCCTCTTGATCCTACCTGCAATGTGGAATACATTGACTATGAACTATTTAAAAAAAAAACGTTTTGTAAACTTCTGACCTGCTATATTTTAACATATTAGACACAAGTGCCGACAGGAACTAAACTAAGGTCTCCCTCAGCCTCTCGCAGCGGCGTGCAGGCTCACCCTAAGGTAGTCGTACTGAGCTGCATCGTGGGTGGCAGCATCGGGTCACCGTCGCACCGCCGGCGACCTGAGGCTGCACCGACCTGTTGTGCACTTCCTGCTACTACATGTGCTCGGCTGCACCGACCTGTTGTGCACTTCCTGCTACTACATGTGCTCGGGTGCACCGACCTGTTGTGCACGTCCTGCTACTACATGTGCTCGGGTGCACCGACCTGTTGTGCACGCCTCTGTTGTCACAAGTGTTATGTTGCACCGACCTGTTGTGCACGCCTCTGCTGTCACAAGTGTTATGCTGCACCGATCTGTTGTGGACGCCTCTGTTGTCACAAGTGTTATGCTGAACCGACCTGACCTCACTGGAGAGATTATCTTATCCTGCTGTAAGCGAACGGTGCTCTCAGTGCTTGTCTGTCAAATTCAGCTGTGCAACACAGGCTCGTCGAAATTCAAGTTCCGCACCTGAAAAATTGAAAAATTAATAAATATAGTGGATTGAAATATCTGTCGCGCTGATCACTGCTCTAATTATTCCCTCACATTCCAGTTCAGGTAGTACAGTCGTCCTCCGTGAACAGCCCTAGATTGGTTCTAGTAACCGCTCTATAGTTGTCCCCCACGTGGAGAGTTATTAAACTACGAAGAATATAAAATGACACTAAAATTATTTTTGTCATAAGACGCAAATACAGTATGTTTTTAGATGTAAATAAGATCACTTTACTCAGCGGTTGTTGGATGGAACCAACGTAGTGCTCTATGCGCGAACGACTGTAGTTTCAAATATTCTTAACAACCATCTATTTTAATAAATTTAAAAGAATTTGGTGAACGAGGGATTTTTCTTGCTTGCATATGTATTTAGGCATAGTTAATTCACCCTGAAATCAATGGAAATTGTTTTTCCTTAATTATAGGTGGATAATTGTTCCTGTTTCCACTCGTTCACTTACGTATGCCTTGAAGCTTTGTGGTCCTTTGCCACTTAAGTCAGCCGCCTTCTTGCGACCATCTTGCTCCGCAGAGCAGAGTTCTGCACTGCGGCTTTGCCAGTGTCGTCTGAATGAGAGGCCAAACATTTCTGCTTAGAGGAGCTAATGCTGGAGAGGGTTTTATCACAAACGGCGTCACCAGACCTGGACTTACGGAGGATTGCAGCTTTGACGAATACCCGAAGCATATTTTATGTGGAAATGTATCCAATATAACCTGGTAAGCCTTACGCCTGGGAATGGAAATTGTATGTGCTCGAATAATGATGCCCTTTCGTTTCATGAACGTATGGGGCGCACGGGGTGCAGCTGGCTAATTTGACTTGTGCTGCCACGTGAAAGAAAATGACCACTTCTCCAGAGTTGCTTTACGTGCTCTATTGAGAAAGGACAAGTTCAGTGCGTAATATTATTTTACGTGAATAAGGGTTGTATTTTTTTCATAATACACAGCATGTAACGCAACTCAAAATAAAAGAAGAGTCTCAAAATTATTTAAAATGTAAGTCTTTTTATGGTTCTCTATTCATATTTCAAAATACTACTTGAACAAATTTCTTGAGTTGCGTGAAACAAGTCCAGGTTCCCAAGACCGAATATATCAGTGTAAATCTATTCGTAACCTTCTCTGGAATTGTTTTTTAGACTTGTACTCGCAACTGCACGAGTATTTTCCTTCGCAAGTCTCAATCGCTTTAACGCTTTTGCTTCATATGCGGAGACGACAGCGGCCGTTCGCTCTGCAGATCCGGTAAAAAGTTTAACTGTTCGTAAGTGAGCTTTTTCCAAGAGAGCGAACTCATTTCCTCCCCCATGTGAGTGAGGAGAGAGTAATCACATTAAAATATTAAACCGTGTCGAGAACATGAGAACATGAAAACGTTTGTTTTTGCTAGCGTCCTGAAAAAATTGAGACTGCGAATAAACAATTTGTGTAATCAGCATTTGTTCAGGCGTGAAGCATTGCTACTAAGCCAGGCATCTTTATTCAGGTTTTTAACGTCTTTCATCACACAAACATCAACGAGAAGCACTCGCAAAGCCGTAGTGAATCAAAAAGAGATCCATTTTTCAACCTTATGTTGGCGTTTTTGACTAAGTTTTTGGTTTATGATTTTGGGATTTAATGTATTGATTTATTTTCAGACCATAAGATGCATCTAGTATATCAAAACCTGACTGACAAAAAAACTGTTGATTACATTCTGTATATTTTATCAAAATAAAATAAAAATTACTATCCTACATTTTAAATTGTCTCTCAGAAATGTTTATCGTTTATCACTTTCGTATTCATTCATTTAGAAATTAGATGTTTTGTGAGAGTTTTAGTTTAGTATAGAAAAACGAGTGTAACTTTGAAATTAATACAATCGTTGTCTTCGAGAGACATCCCGGTACTATCACGGTCGTCTAATTCTATAAAATGCTTGGAAGACATCCTCTCACCAGTTCGTGTGGCTGATAAAATTTCACAACGATTTCTCAGAAAATTTCGCATCTGTTTTCAGCTCGAAGCGATGGAATTAAGCTACGGAGGATTTCAACGGAGATAGGCACTCTTCATCTTTCGAAGGCATGGCAGTAATGAACTTCGTAGGGCATGCCTCTAAGTTGCTTTTCGGGATGAAGTGCTCGATTATCAGTGTACGCACTTCCTTAATGGGTTTAAAAATGTATTCAAAATTAGCGTCTCAAAAAGCACACCATTTTATCCATCAAGCACAAAACCTGATCTCGTAGGTACAAGTACTATATGTTCTCTCGCGTACCATTCTAAAGGGTAGCACACTAAAGGGTAACAGAAAATGGGTTCTTTACTATGCCTCTGGGTGGCTCTTTGTGCATGAAACAATAATAAGAAATACAATCAATAAAAAACAATAATTATGAGGGAGCAAGAGAGGGAAGACTCCACGGAGACAGTTGCTGCCTTTTCTCAAGAGTAACATATCTTGTAGGAGTAACTTCATGTGCACTAAATTCTAGCTCTTATACGAGAAATACCATTTTGCAATATATGCAACAAAACCGAGAAAAATTCTTCGAGACTGGAAAGCGTACCACTTGCAAATACTCTCAAGGTTGAAAGCACTTCGTAAGGCTAATGACAGTATAAATTTCTAGCACATTAACACACGTTTCGGTTCTTGGCCATGTTCAGTGCTTCCCTACTTGCCGACAACTATAGTTTTGCATTAGCATTTTTATGGAGTCGAATGCAACATGAACCGTTAAAGCTGGGAACGCTGTCACAGAAACAGAGTTCATTCTGAACACGATAGAAGAAAACTTGCCCCGAATTCGTCAAGAGATAAATTTCTGAAGGGGATTTCCACATCACCTATTTCCCGTAGATGTACAAATAAATTGGGAGAAGTATTCAATTCGAGTTCAAATCGGTAGATACTTGAATAAATTTCTGGACAGAGATAACAGGAATTTTAAATTCAGAATCGATCCGAAAATTTCTTGATTAAGAATGGGAGATCACTTTCTTCAAAATACTCTGCATTAGCTCAGTTGAGTACTTTGGAGAAAATTTTTAGAGCTTAGGATTTTCTGCCAGAATCTGATTCGAAGCGAAGAAATCTACAGTACTCCAAATGCCAGTGAACAGCGGACACGTTGGAGCTCCACTCCACGTGCTGTACGTGGGAAAGAAAATTTGTATTCGAAAACTTAGTTTGTTTTCCTTGTAAACGAAATCATTCGATCCCAAAGTTGTTCATCAACACGATTTTAATATTGAACTTAGCTTGCTTATGGAAATTTAAAGATTTATATCGGATACGTTAAGTTTATAGCATTAGCTTAGTTCCATTACGAGATCTTTCTCATTAATTTGTGAAAAATTGAAACCGCATAATAATAAAATAAAATTCTTTATGAACTGCCAAACAATCACAAATTTGTTTATTAGTTTGGTTTGGTGTTCAGATGCAATACTTCACAATGTTCAGTTTTTACAGCAAAAACACTAGTAGGCTTTAAGGAGACCATAATTTCTTCCAATGTTTTTCCTTATCAAGATATTCTTTTTCGAATAACATGGAAATTAATTATTTCTATAATGTGCAAAGATTTGGAGAATTTATCATTTCATGCTGAGGGAATCGGTTGTTGCTTACAAAAACATCCTTTTAATTTACAGAGCTATAAATACAGTAAGAAAGGTTGCGTAGTTCTTTACTTAATGTCCCAAATGTTTTTTGATGAAAAGTGGCTGAAAAACAGATGCTGCTGGGGAGCGGTGAAAAACATATATAATATATCATTCTACCGTGCCGTATTGAACGCATGGTACGAGGATTTCAATCAAATCTCTCTCTGTACTCGGATGTTCAGATGCGTTTTCCAATGCGAGATGAGTGGCAATTTCACAGCCGTCTTCGACAAGTCCAATTCCGCTAACTAAATTTCTCATCTCGTAGCAGAAAGGCCAATCAAGCAATGGCTTAATATGGTACGACAGCTTTATTATTATTATTTTGGAAATGTATTTACGAGTCGGTATTGCGTATCTATTTGTTTTATTAGCACTCACAGAACTTCCTGCAACTATGTTACAATATAAACATATTTATGCGACTCACATTTTACGATTCACAAGCAAGAATTAACAATTCTAAGAAACACCACAACGATGTTCAAAGCGAACTCCTCGTCAGCTGGTTTTATTGTTCTCGTGAACAATACTGGGCTCCAGAAAAACGAACGCTTGTGTTTCAGATTGTCATTTATTCCTCAAACTCTGCTACTGAGATGTAACATTCGCCGTCGCCTGACCACTGTGACACTTGGTTAATAAGCTAAAAGCTTAGACAATTGAATTGAGGCGCACCCCTGCAGGAGCGCTCAATTCGAAACCAAAAACGGAGCGATAGCGAGTTGCAAGCTTATCAAAGCTGACGATGAATTTCTAAAATTCATTCATTTTAACTCTGTCTCAGTAAACTTAGGGGTCCTGCACTCATATTCATAAAACTGCACACATGATACTCATAATTATGAGGATAAAAGCAACTCCAAAAACGTGATGTCAAGAACATTATGACTGCATGTTTGGTAACAAGTGAGGTTGGGAACTGTAGTGGGCAGCAGTGAAAGCAATACCCAGTGCAGTCATTATATATTTTAACAAAAATAGGACGACGAGAAAATAACAGAATAAATAGCAGAAACGAGCGGGGTGTTCCATTCTTGGGCTGCTGCTCAAGTCCCATGGCGTCAGACGACGAAGTCAATATTTTATGTTTACGTCACATCATATCACACCATCGATACCTTGTCTTTCGCGCGGACTGAAACTGGACACATACTGCTACGTACAGTGTTGTTTGCTAGAGTTTCGCATATGTGGGCTCCATGGTGTATGTAGTGGTTAGCGTCATGGCCTCACAGCCGAAAGGACCAGGGTTCGAGCTTCGGCTCAGGTGAGGCTTTTCACGTCACTGCTAAGTACTTCTCTCGGAAAAGGAAGTTTAAACCACACATTCCTCACATCCCCCACCACACCAGTAGTTGTAAGGCTTTTAAAAAACCCAACGGTAAAACGTGTTGGAATAAATATAGGTTCTTTTTTTCTGACTAGGCGCGGTCAAAGCAGCAGGAACCAGTAAAGGTTGAACCTCTTTCAAAGATAATTTTGAGAGAAATTTTATCGCCTTAAATTGAGCGAGATCAAATGTATACTCACAATTATGTTATTGTCGTTGATACCATTACGACAGAAAACCAACATTGAAGAATGATAGAAGGGAAATTGAAGTACGGAAATATAGTTCATTGCAAGTATTAATAGCGAAGAGGCAGATATAAAGTGACCGATGCTGTAGTACTCCATTTAAGTACTTAAATGTATCATTATGTATCGATCATAACAGATCGCTAACAATGTAATTGAAACGATGCATTGACGGCAGGCTTTATGTACGAGCAACGTATACAGTTGAGGCATTGGGAGTACACATATAGTTATTTTAAGACCTCTTGCTCACCATACATTGTGTGCAGTGTAGATAGTGTACAGTAAATGGAAGTTCCGTGCAGAATAGGTTGCGCAGTGTAGATGGTATGCAGTACACATGGTGGCAGTTGAAAACAAAGCAACCAATGGTGCACCAGCAGACGTAGTACTTGTGATACCAGCAGTTGCTGCGATAGTTGAATCAGTCATTATGCATTGTGCGTGAGAGCAACTAAACTACCATCGGTTGCCGTAATATTAAGTGCGCAGCAGATGCAGCAATGTACTACTGAAAATCTGGCTTAGAAGGCAATTTGCCTACTCTAACTTTTTCACCGGGGTATTTATAAGTAATTATTCATAACTGTCTATAATTTTGGCACCCAAACGCAGCTGTAGCCGCAGGGTAGCTGATTTTCGAGAGGGTCGCGAAAAAGTCAGACCGGTTACTGTAGTAGTTTTAGTAGCAATTGTACCGTCGGTTACCAACAGTGGGAGAGGTGACAGGAGCACGGCAACAAATGGCCGTATCAAGAGCTGTGATTGTTGCTGAACTCACCTCAGCAGCGCCAGAGTGGCAGCACTACCAGCAGTGGTGGCAGCACTACCAGCAGTGGTGGCAGCAGTACCAGCAGTGGTGGCAGCACTACCAGCAGTGGTGGCAGCACTACCAGCAGTGGTGGCAGCCCACAATGCCAGAGGCGTGCAGATGACAGCGCTCGAGTCGCAGAAGGAAGATGAGGCGGCCGCTGTGGCCCACTGAAATCGATTGCTTTGTACTCCATCAGCGCGTGAAGTGAGTGCAAGCTGGTAATTTTTTGCGCATATGTTTTAAATAAGATAATTTTTGATTTAGGATGCTAAGGCTTATAATTTGTAGGGAAATCTTTCCAAGCCTTATTCTGAGAATGTTTGTGAAACCAGTTTCAAGGTAAAAGTATAGATATAGTCTTCCGAACGGTTGGCGCGCCTGGCTGGTCTCTACATAGAACAATTCCGTGTTGAAGTGTCTTTCTAATTTTTCACAGTTGTGATGGAACACTGACCGGCTTACAAAAAATGTTTTTGGAGTTTCGTCGTATTTTGACTCTACTCACAGATTAGTCAACATGCTTCGGTAAATCATACGAACGAAAAAACTAACAACTGAACTATGCTTATAAACTTTATCCCTTATTATAGAATTGTATGCGTGTCATGACACAGCGAACAGTCTAAGAGAACAATCGTATATTAACGGTGAATGCGTCATATCTACAATTCAAATTATTTCAACTGAGCTTGCACTTCTTTGATTTTCTCTGCCCTGTTATTGGCCTTGTGGACATCAAAACCCTACATCACCACAGGATCGTTTTGTCTTCGTGGGTCTCACATTTCACATGGGAGATAAAAGGCATATGAAGCACTGCTGAGGTGAGATGCTCTGTTCACGCTCGAACTGAAGAATAACGGTAGAAGACAGGCTTCTTACTGCAATAGTGGAACAGGCAGAATATTGAGGATGCCACTTTGGGCATGTCGACGGCATGGTAGATTAGTGCGAAAGCGTCAGGAGCTTAAAGGCTAAAGTAGACCGAAAGCTGTGGTACGTATCGTTAGTTGGAGCGAAGAATAGGTGCGGATTTATGCTTGTAGAGAATGCGACAAAGTTTTCGTTAGAGGTAATTAGAACTAACGAATGCCCCTCGTCAAGTAGGAGACGCCCAGGAACTCGATCAATATAGCCAAGCATGCACTTTAATACGGTGAATTCCATTTTGCAAAAGTTAATAAGCGACCGAAAAATATTCGCAGCGAGCACCGAAGCTTGGGGCTACAGCAGGTGGCGTTCCGCTGCCAACAGCCCCTAATTTTATTATCACCAATTTTCTGTTTTTGACGATGCAAATAAGCACTTAATTTGTGCGGGGCACGCTTCCTGCCGTTCTTTTGTTCAGCACCGCCACTCGAACGCTATCTAATTTGCCGTCCAATGAATGACGAAGAATCTCAATTTTTTATAAATTAATACAATTACTTCAGCAAAACGAGCATTGCAACTCAATTGAATAGGATAAAAATATTGCTACGTCGATTGATTTTGTGGACTGTCCTTTCACGTTATGAAGCAGAAAGCTTGCTGCGTTAAATTATTAGTAAATTCAATGAACTGTGTACGTGTAAAATTGATTTTAAAACTGTTCTCTGAAAAACTACGCTGTCTAAATTGATGATTTCCTATTTGTGAAGCTCGCAAATTTATTTCCGCGTCAACACCGCACTTTTACGCACGGGAAACACTAGCGAAAACGGAAAATAAACTGTGAAGCTGCGGTCCAATGTCGCCTGTTCAGAGGTGAATCTGGATCGCTGTTTTCATGATGCACCGTGGAATGATGAATTGCGATAGATTTGTTCTAGAAATTTCGTCATATTTTTGACATTTAATTGTCGAAATTTTTCGTTGTTACTGGTAAATTACAAAACCATGACAAGACGTTTTGTGGACGTGTTTCTATCAGCAATAAAGATATGCTGAGATATTTCCTGTTGGTATCACATGCAAACACACAGCAAATCAATCGGTGGAGCGCAATAATAGGCTCTTTTGAATACGTTCTCTCAACGCGCTGAATGACATATTACTTGCTATTTAACTATACTCTCTTGGCACGCCGAATGACCTTTTACTAGCTATTTTAATATATTCTTTTGACTTGCTGAATGACCGATTACTTGCTATTTTGATATATTCTCTCCACGTGCTGAATGACATGTTACTTGTTATTTTAATATATGCTTTCGACGTGCTGAATGACCTATTACTTCCTATTTTAATATACACTCTTGACACGCTGAATTACCTATTACTTGCTATTTCAATATATTCTTTTGAATTGTTGAATGACCTATTACTTGCTATTTTAATATATTCTTTTGAATTGCAGAATGACCGATTACTTCCTATTTTAATATACTCTCTCGACACGCTGAATGACCTATTACTTGCTATTTCAATATATCCTCTCGACGTGCTGGATGATTCATTACTTGCGATTTTAATAAATCCTCTTCACTCGCTGACACTTTGGATGACCTACTCGTATTACTTGCTATTTAATATCTCTTCTTGATATACTGAATGACCTATTACTAGCTGGGCTAGCTAGTAGTAGGTGGTTGAGGAAACCATGCAGGACACGAAAACTGATGTAAATATACATCTCAACCACAGACCAGGTAGTTGACACTTGCAACACAGTTTCATTCTGAAACGTAAAATTACTAATACGCTCCCAGTAGTGGGATACGTCCCTGGAGCAGCAAGCATGCAGTTGCCAAGGTCAGAAATAAACAGAAAATACTCCTAAGAGTCCTCCTATTATCCATTGATCGGTAGGATTTCTAATGGAAACGTGGCATTTTCAGAAGACTCAACTTGCCTCTGAGAGCTCGTATGAGTTCACTCGAGCACCGTCTCTCCATACAGTGACCCATCAGGGGGCTTAGGATAGGCGTTAGGTTAGTTAGGTTTGTCTATCGTATGCTATGGGGACTGACGACCCGTGAGGGATTACTGTTAGGAAATTTAGCAATAGATACGCCTTCGGGACTTCTACGCATGGTGCCCACCTTGTTTCTTTAAAATTTCCCACCTTCGATGTCCCTCCGTTTTTTCTTCCACGTCATTGTTTACATGTTGCGCTTATGCGCTACTGATCCTGTGCGGTAACACACCTCGTGCATAAATGGCTCCTTCCCTAAAGTCCATTCTAAATGTTCCCGTCTCGTTCGACGCCGCGCAATCAGAGTCACTGAAGCGCTGTGTGATATTGGTGATACTACTACTAAACTACTACTCCTCATACAGTGAGACATCTAGGAAGCACAAGTAATTTCGCTTCAAGCCTTTCTTAAGCAATAATTTAACAGGCTTATTTGACTAAAGCAGCAAAACGCAAATTGGGTAAAAAAAATGAGTGAACTTGTCCTTGCCTGAGAGAGGGTTAAGCTATGTATCAGATTTTTTTGAAAGGACGAATAGTGCGGCGATGCTGGGTCGTGCTGAACTGGGCTGCACACATCGGAAACTGAGCACCCTCAGCCTGGTGTGTCGCATTCGAATCTAACACATTGATATTATGCGGTGCTTTCGCTTCTCACTTCATATATGTTTATCATAAACCCATGTTCAAGCATTAGTTACCTGCTCTTCAAATGTTCAAGAAATGTAGAACAAATGAGTTCATAGATTGATGAATAAATTTTCGTCCCTTTTGAATTTATTGAAATTGAACGACGAGAAATTATTTTATGATATCTGACGTTGGAATTCAACGCATGCAACCGGCGGGGTATCAACCCTTTAATGAGTTGCACATGGTGTAACGGTGCATCTGGTCACATCACATTTGAAGCTTATGTTTTATCCTGAGTTACTGCACGCGACATCAGACACTTTTTTCCCTGCGATGAATATTGGCTGATTTGAGGAGTCTTTCGTATGGAAACGTCTATATGTTACGGTCCAATATTGAAATCAGTCATTACGTGTCATGACCCAACAAGGCATTTAGTGAAATCAGGCATGACGTGAAATAGCTAGTCCACGCAGTTGTTGGTTAGTTTAGGTTATGTTATGTGACTAGTGTAATATGATTTGTCATTGCATGAAATCGCTGAACTCTTTGTCATTTCATGCAATACCAAAAATTTCTAGCCACTACGTGTAAAGATTGATTTCATTCTGGGACTGTACCATATATACAACCAGGTACATGTCCGCACTGCTACCTGTGGGAACGATGGCGTGCAACAATGCATTCAGCAGTGCCTCCAGGGGCAGTTCATGTTTCGTACCTCGCATTGGAGGTGCAGAGGGAGCAGGAAGATGGCACTTCCAAGCATACTTACGCTCAACGTTGAGAAGATCAAACGTAAGCTCTCGGACTGATGGGTAAATATGTGGATGTTGAATAGAAAAAAGTTCTAGGACATCTCTGAATATAGCTGGAATAGGGATCTATACATACATTTGCCTTTAAGTGCACTAAAAATGGATGCACTCATATTCACGAAACAATGTTTCAATGATGTAAAAGTTGTTTGTGTACTACTGCGCCTCACTTGCTGCGAGTAACCGAAGGCTTCCCGGACGAGCGCCAGGTGAGGAATCTAGTCTGCATCACAACATCAGCGCTCACTTCACTGAAAAACGGCCTCGTCACCCCGTTGAGGCCTACCTAAATGTAATATTCTCGCAGTATTTGACGATTTTAGGATCTGTTAACTTGACATGATCACAGTATATGAAGGTTTTAAGAACTGTGCCCTTAACATTTCCCCAGTTTATGATCGCTTTAATTAAGAAGTGTAATTTTAACATTCTCGTAGCAGGCATGTGACGCCTTAAGGAACTTTTAATTCAACATTATCCGGGTATATGAGTTAAAAAACTTCTCTCGGTGCTTAAGTAATTGTACGAGATTTCAAGTCGGGATATTTTCCCTCTCGGAAAATGGCCTATATGTCCATTCCCTGTGATTAATTTGCTGAGTAAAACGTTCCCTAAATTATACCACCCGTGTTTGCAACAGTGATTGTCGGTCAGGATTTAGATTTTAATGCTGAAATATACTATCAGCTCATTTGTTGAGGAGCATAAAATTCACGTTCAATTTTCCCAAGCATGAGCATTAACCGGGGGATATTTAGAGTAAACTACTGTAATAGTATAGAGAAATATAAGTTCATCGCATAGTCACCACTGGCTCGACAACTACTGAGCCACTCAACTCGCGCTAGGGCAGCTTCAGTGCAGGGTTTGGAGCCCGTCCAGCATATGCAAAGAAAAGAGCGCACACAGTATCTAGGAAAGTATATTCAGTGGGGCATTGACCGATCACGACTTTCGTCACGCTTGATTTGTACTGCAAAATAGAAATATAATTGTAAAAGGAATGTCTTACAGCTCAAGTAGCCATGAAGTTGACTGTTCAAAACAACACCAAAATTATTCAAATAAATCCAACCACAACGGCAAACGAGCCACTAAATACTCTTCGCTCAGAGGAAGCATGGATTGAGAATGGCTTCTAGTTTTTGCCGTTAAATTGCCTGGAAAACTTTTTATAAGACATTATTTCGTGTTCTTCCCGAGGCCCCAGAATAGTTACTATATAAGTTTAAGGAATGTATTTTGAACAACTGTGGAACATTAAGTTAATGAATTTTGAGAAGGGAAATTGATAAGATCGATTAGATATTCAAGTTCTATGTGTATTCTGACCATTCGCAGTTCTTCTAATACGAGATAACAAATCGACCTATGACGAATGACTATAACAGTCACCACCAGTCGCAGGGATGGCCAAAGCTGATTTTAAGTATTCTAGATACCGAATAGAAACTGGTCTCCATTCAGAGCGTTTTGGTCTCTTCTATGTAGGTTAGATGTTAAGCTAGTTTTTCGAGCCGAGATTTTGTTTGTCATGATGGAAATTCTCTCACGCAATCCTTATTCTTCGTCACAAAACTGACCTCTGTAATTGTGTAAATGACTCATCGCACAATTTCTATTTCTTAGATTGAAGGCCTATTAGAAGACGACATCCTAATGCGGCACACGTCAAATGAGTTAACATGTTTCACTCTGTGTGATTTCTAAAGCACACTTCCGTATACCCATTGACGTAATTTTTCCCGCACAAATGCGTTCGTCTTTTTCCATCCTTCCAGACTCGGTCCACCTCCACGCCATTCTTGAACTTTCAACGTGATCACTATTCTTAACCAGACGTTGCCTACGCTTTTTCTCCGCATACTCTAATAACTTTAATTGCATGTAATCTCCCCAACCCGAGAACTTGCTCACTACACCTGATCTCCGTCGCGCCTCATTTCTTGCTCAATCAAATCCCGCCACTCCTGGCCTTTTCAAACATTCTCATCTCTTATATGTTCAATCTTTTTCTATCTGCAACTCCCAGTCCCTAATACTCCACACTAGATAGAGTGATTGTAACAATTACGTTTCACATATTTTTTCTGCGCATGTCAAGACTTCTGATAATCAAGCTCCTTTAATATCGCTACATTCCTATTTGAGCCCTATGTGGTTTTTATTCCTCCCACCAGCAACGATGCATGACTGAGTTTAAGTGGTATCGCATTTCTGGCAATTTATCCATTTAATATTGACATTCCTGATCCACTCTGGTTGCATAAACGCATCATTATTTGGCTCTATTTTCTTTCACCTTCAATCTCTTCTTATTGCATCTGTTCGGCATTATGTATATCAGTAACCTCATAATACATCCTTTGAAGCAGCTACTTGTTTTATATCTCTGTCAATAAGCAATAATTGGCAATAAGTAATAATAACGTATCTAAGACACAAACTAAATACTTTAGCAAATATTCACACCGGTAAAAACTCTGGGCACGGACGCATTCAAGCTCTAGAAACTTCTCACGAACTTTATTGAAGTCCTCTTGTCCAAACGCTAATCCTTCACCTCATTTTCGACAGGAATATACACATGCCTTTTTGTACACCAAAATGCTATAAAAAATAGTTGGTGAGCTTCCCGACAAGTTTAACGGGCTCGTTTCCCTGCATTGTGCACGTCTATTTATACTTTTCGTGGTCTATGAAAGCCTAAACTGCTTTTCTATTAAGAACCACTTTTTAGGCTCATGTCCATAACCGCAAGTACATGATCTCTGCACTCGAAACCAGACTTAAGCTCACGCAGCTTCTGGCCAATGGAGCTTTCATGAGACCGGTTCTGGTCTGAAATTTGTGAGCATCTCACCACAAACTGTGAAATCGGTACACTGCAACTTGCACCCCATGACCTTGCTCTTTTTCATACAAAGCTTATGCTTCATTAGCACCTTTTTTCCTTTTCTCTGGGAGCAAATAATACTCTCTTTAATATATATTGAAACTGCTTCTATTAACGGGAAAGGACGTTTTCTAATTATTATTAAAGTATGTATTTCATCAACGGTTAATTTATCGTCTAAAGTTATCGTCACTACATTTAAATATGCATCAGGATGAACGTATCAAATGATAAATTTTCATTTTCATCTTGTCCTTCGAGCTTTTCTAGTTAATTATAGATTTACCGTGAATATATCTCCAAAAACCTCAGATTTCTACGGCAACTAATAAAAAACACTGGCAAACGAGCTTGCTTTACAAATTTAGAACAGAATGAAGAACTCAAGTACAATACACAGAAACAGTCAGATAGAAAAATAAAATGTCAGAGAGAGGGTTCATCTCATGAATACCAGAAAGTTTTAAAAGCACTTGAATAGATATTTACGTTTTGTCCAGCTCCCCGTGCAAAATTGACGATAATTGGCAGCATTTCCCTCCCTCATAGACATTACCGAAATCAATTACATATAAGGTTTTAAAAAAACGTTCCATTGCGATGCTTTAATTGGTATGATCGAACTAAAACGGTGAAACTTTCATTTGTAATATTTACCTAACACTTTTGAATTACCTCGACTGAACGTCATCGCAGGAGATTAGTTTAAGCGTTCTTTTGGGATATCATTACTAGGTAATTTAGAGGTGGATGTTCGCTCTTTCTTGCGGATGTTTGATCTATTTGTGCACTGCGCGCTTGAATTGTTGCGTTTCATTACAGGGACGTGGAGTTGTTGTCCGTCCAGTTAAAATGTTCTACTAAAATTTTTGGTGGAAATGGCGGGATACTTCCCATCTCTCAAGTACTGTGGGCAATACCTACTCAATAAGCTGATGCACTTTTGTTAAAGCTTATGAAAATTGCATACATGTTTTCAACGGGTTTTATAATTGCAAAATTTGATTTTTTTGGACGAAGTTGAGGTAAGAAAGCGAATTCGTAAAAAGTTCGGTTTTATGAATTCGGTTACACAACGCTGAAGTGAAAAGCAACTGTTCCAAGTCGGACATCAAAAGAAATTTTTAAATCTAAATAAGCAGCAGCTGTTCCAAGTACCTTGAATGGGCTAATTACTTTACTAATTGCCACTAGTAGTCGCTAGTCAAGTCCCTAAGAGATCAATTCCCACGAAACATCAAAATCAGGTCAGGAAACTTTTTTTATTTTTCATATTTTGCAGCTATTTTAAACCTTTACGCTTCGTTTCCAGTAATTTAAGCAAAGGTATTTATATTATTTTACTATTGAATATATTAAAAATAAAACATTTCATGAGAACAATTTAGAGCTACATTGTATGTGTAAACGGTATCCGACGTATACTTCCGCGCATTTTCTTTTTTGTCCAGAAGGAAGGGTATTTTGTACGTACCCTTGTCTTTAGGAACAGTTACCATTAGGTTAATGTTTTATTACAGTAGGTAAAATTCAGTCTTGAGGTTAAATAGAGAATTTTAAACTATGTTTCAGTGAGTAAAACTATACAACATTTAAATGTTTAAATATTCAAGAAGAACTAATAATCGAGCATGGCAAGCCTAAATTCTATTTTATTACAATGTTCTGAGGCTCAAATGATGAGTACTTATCTGCTCTGGACTCTGAAATTCAAACATTGCCTGGCTTCTTAGCTGTGACTGAAGTACACACGATTTAAATTCAACTTCAGTAGAAAAAGGGATGGAATAAAATGTTATTCCAAGCATTGCTTGAATACAATATAAATAGATAAGAAATTAACTAGATTTCATAAAGCTGTCTTTTTATTTTTTGATACCTGGCAGACAAGTAATTTCTTTGAGCTTAAGTACATTTTTGAGCTTGCGTTTAGTAGAGATGCACATCAAGTATCCTTCATACAATCATATTACCCTGAAACACACATCTTACTCTAGTGAGAGGCTCACATTTTGCCAACTGTTTTCAACCTCATTCACTTTCACAGACAAGGACGCAGTATTTCGTGAACGTCAGAGCTCTTTAACGAAGCTGCCCTCCGTTGTCGCCCGAGGCAGCGACGACAATGCTTGCGCAGTTAGCGTCATCAGAGAGTGCTGCAGCTGCTGCGCGTCTTGTGCTAGCCTGTGACAATGTGAAAAACTGAAACAATTTCGAACGCAGTAGTTGTAAGTAAAATGCCCGCTTTCTGTACTCCAAAGATGGATCGATTTTTTCCAAACGCGTTTGAAATTGCTGCGAATGCGCTCCAATTGAATGACAACAATTTTACCACTGTAGCATTTTCATCAAACCAACCTTAGAAAAATTTCTCACAATTGCCGTAACGTGCATTACTGCTTCCTCACAAACCTGGAGCTCATTGAGCACAGGCTTCCCAGTTGATGAAATGCAATGTAGGGCAGCTTCAAGAGGGAATCTCATTTAAAAAGCTCGTAGCAGTCACGTCTGGGAAGTGAAATTTGTGGCAATTTTGAGAAGCAGTGCCGCTGCGGTGCCAAGTCGTGGCACCCGCGACCTCGCACATGCGGCGTTCATGACGAAGGCAATTGAGAGCAGCGCTCGGCCGCTGATTACCGCGCTGCTCTCCGCCGCGCCCGCACACCGCCTCACAAATGTGAGCCAGCTCTTCACTGGTTCTCATTCATGCTGCAAGAAGCAATACTTTCATTTTTGTTCTCATCTTATGTTTCTCGCTCGGTTCCGTGCGATGCACGAAAATGAAGAACAAACTCAAACATTTGAACGATATTTTCGTTCTCCACAAATTTATCTAATTTTTTGCATTTTCGATCACTGAGAAGCAGTTTTCCCATTCATGGTATAATAAACTTCATTTCTTATACACGCTAATAACATTCTCGCGGGAGGAGCAGCCTGTAATTTTGCATCAACTTGAATAAAAGAGCAAGGGGGGAGGGGGGGGGTGATGTTGCTGAATATTCCAGCATCAGGGCACAACAAAACAGGTCTAAATAAGCCCATTTCTTATGCTGATCTTCAAAGCTAATTAGATAAAATTCCATGTGTATTCCCCATCGGTCACACCGTAGGTAAAAAATATGCGTTATTTTGAAATTGCATGTTGCGTTTCCAACCAGTATTCGTTGCTTTAAAACGAAAAAAAATTAACTTGATATTTAGCTTTCCGTATGATACTGACGTTCAAAAATGAAATTTCTCATGGAGTGAAACGAACATAAATTTTATGCAAAACTAAATTTCACACTTCACACGTCTAGAAGACAATGCAATGTAGTGAATAGACATATGTTTTGGCCAACTAATTCGCAAGCTTTCTGGATAAAATGAACTGCTAGCCCCTCCATATTGAGAGTCTTCACGTTGCTACGAATACGTTGATGCCAAATCACATTGTGTCCGCAAAGAACTGTGACGTGGATGCATGCACAAGATGTTCAATAGCCTTCTATGGAAACAATACGGGCTGGACTGACCCAAAATGTCTTTTTATTCGAAACAAGAACAAATTTTAATAGATACATTTCCGCCGAATATCGGTGGTGGGGCTTCGGGCCACACTCTACCGATCTCAAGACTCTAAGCTTGTGCCGCTGGGCACTACATTTTCTCTTGCTTGAAAAACATAAACGTGGGAATCAATTCTTACTAAGAGTGATGCATCATTCTATTTTGTATTAATTTTACTGAAAGATTTATTATGAATACTAAATGAAACTTCTCATTGTACTTGTTATAATCTTGTGCTAAAGTTTTGAAAATTGTTCTGTATTTGATTGTGAGAAAAACCTATTTCTTATGTGTATATCAAGTAATCGTTGGAATATTCCCTTAGAATGATAATCTCTAAGCTCAATTTTTTTCAAGTTTATGAACAACCAATAAAGAAATTTTGTACCGCCGACTCTTGAGTATATAATTACTATCGCAGTCGCGTTTAAATTAATTTTCTAATAACTTCCCAACCTAAAGCTATAGTAATTTTTTTGCATCGTTTATTTGGAGGTGTGGAGACAATGAGTGATTTTTCCAATAACGTACGATGACTTTTTATATCATACATATTTCATTTCTTTTATTCGTATTCTAGTTTTTATCTTTAAATTCGTTGGCCCTCACGAGAACTTCCAACTTCCCTAACATCGCGGCCAGTTTCTGTTGGAGTACAATATTCGACAGAATGGAATATCAGTTTAGTAACACGTACTCAGCTCATGACCTCATCATTCGCTTGATCTACTAGACCACGCGAGCAATGGCAGCGCCGATTGTGAGATCATAGAGTGCATCACAGGCATAGTCCTTGACAATTCTATTTTACACGCAATCATCACTTGTCCTGTGTTTCTGCCACGAATACAGAAGTAAATTAGTATTCAGTGAGAAGGTGGTCAAAAGGACCGGACAAAAAAAAATCCGCATTCCCAAAAGCAGGATATCTGGTAACGCACGGTCTCTAAGGTTTCTGTCGGATTTCACAAAACTCTAAACCAAGTGCAGCCAAATAAATTGTGTTAATTTAAAACATCGTATCCAAATCTGTCAGCCAGGGGAACTAATCTCCGCCAATCCGCTAAGTCAGCGATCGAATGGCGTATCAGAATGTTTAATACATGAACAGTAACTAGACTGAACAGAATAAGTAGGCTCCAATTGTCTCATGCTTGACTCATAAATCAGTGAAGGTATGTGTAAAGTCTAAGATCTTTCTACAAAAAATTTTAGAAAAAAACGAAATTGGCTTTCAGTGGAGGCTTATATGTGCCTTTCGTCATACACAAAGCCAAAATCTGGCACTGAGAACAAAATCCTTAACCCAAGTTTCTGGAGATCAAACTTGTGTTTCCAATGTTTGACCTTGGAGTCTTGGCCCTCGGCCAGATTTGAAACCTCATAAGCTCTGTGTCAGACCCTACCAAGCCTGCATGTTTCAAAGACACCTACGATTGCTTCCGTCTTGTAATGAACAACCGAGAAAAAGAGAGGGAGAAATAAAGAGGAAAATATAAGGAATTAAATTATCGGTATGCTAATCTAAAGCAATGCCGGTGAACAAAATACCTATTAGATCAACTACTGATACTGATAATGCGATAAGATTATGCGATCATCAGCTCTATGTAGAATTTAACTGACAAAATTACAAAATCGGTGTGTATTAAATCAAATTTGAATCTTTATTAATCCCCATTTTTATTGTAAGAAACCACTTTAGCACAATTCCTTATTTGAGAGAAAGCCCTGTCGTACCAGCCCAACAAATCAAATTATTTTTCTGTTTCTTAAGAAACATCAACTTTCTTGACCACTGTACTGTTTGTCTGCCAGCCAATAAATTCCTTTTGTTTATATCTTATTTTTTTATGATTGTTCAACTACTGTTCAAATTGATTGTTGAATCCGAAGCCTGGGTGATCATATGATCTCCAGTTTCCAATTTTTTCAAAAAATTTCTAATTACTTAATACATTGTAATGCTAGATTTAAGAAACGAAAATCATTCACAACGCACGGGAAATACAGCAGCTCGCTGCACCTCTGGATGATGAAACTCAAACAACTCATTTGTTAGATGTGGCTTCAAGCCCCTTGGTTAAAAATGGCATTGGATTGTGATAACGACTTCGCAGTAATGAGGAGTTATCTTAAGCAGTTATCTCGAAGTTATCTGCTTAATTAATGGGCTCCACATGCTGCAGTGTCGCTGCAATCACAGCGTGTCTGCAGTTCCCAAAGCCCAGCCAACACGTCCTTGTGGCGCTGAACTCGTTTATATCAGCTCCTTGAAAGCTTCAGTGCGCTCGCTCCTACTCTTTATTGCCTTCATAAATGTTATTGCTTCGCCAGTGCGTGCGGCATGCCCCGGCCTATATGTTGCCGCACTGGATTGGAAGGTATGAAATATTCTCTCTACGTTTCTAAAGGTTCAATGAATTTTCAATTGGCTTTTGAAGTTCGTTGCTATCGGCTTGAATATCAAAGGAGACTCGCTTTTACATGGATTAGTTTGGGCATGAAAATGCTTTCAGGATTTGCAGGCCAACAGTTCTCGATTTTTTTTAAATGCATCGTTGGGGTGCTATTTATAGGAATATTACTATTAATTATTACCACCCCACGCGAGTTTTAAATTTTGAATATATCTGTAATAAAGAAAAGAAAATGGAACCCAGATAACTCAAATTTTATATGCTATTCAAAAAAATTAAAAGTGAAATAGCGGCACTGCATTAACTTCAGATGTACAATTCATCAACTGCACTCATCAAAATATTAGGTAAATTATAGTTTAATCAATTTAAACCGCGATGCTGATCGTTTAAAAACCGAACAAAAAATGACGAATATCGCTATTACTTCGTGTGTGGGTGAGAGCGGAAAGCGATCGTGCACTTAGCTTTGGCATTAAAGACCTAAATGAATTAGATTCATCTTCGAAGTCACCTTAGCGCACAAGTTATCCATTACTGATTTACCGAAATTGACAACCGATATGCCAGTTCACATGAAGATTGAGCTCTTTCCATTATTTTAAAATTATATTTGATTGTTGAAGAGCTCCGTTAATATTCAAGATTTTTTTTTTTGTTCTTATTCAATATTCAGCTCTGCCTTCAAACGCAGAAATTTCCATATCATACCGAAAAGTAAATAAGAAGACTAGAGAAGGAATAGAAAAAAGTCAAGAATAACGATCCAACTACTGCATGTGCTACATACAGCCGACGGCTTTGAAAAAAAGTTGACCTACGATTTATTTAGGAGGAAAACAAGCGTCTGGGAGTGTTGGAACAAACGCTGGGGAGAGCTCCCTGACGCCGAAACTGTGGATCGCTTTTTTAAACGACTTGATGTCGGCCTTCGTTGCAGTAGCCTTTGACTCAAATGACGACAAAAAATTGACATTTCTCCAAAACTGAGTGCTTAAACTTATAGTCTACAGTGCAGTCGATATTTTTGAAAACGACGTCACAATTCTATTGGAAAAAATAACTGCCAACGAAAATGTAAGCCGCGTGAATTAGCAGCCATTTCTTTATAATTGATACACAGTTCATCAACGTTGTAATTGGTATAATAGCCAAGAACTGGACGAATGGCAATTCAATCGAAGGTTGATTTTGAATCTTCCCAGGGTATCACCGACAGCCAAAATCTGTGTCAATATTACAAATGACAATTTCATAACTCGAAAAAGTACAGAAAAAAATTATTATAATCGTTCATTTAATGACTACCGAAACATTTTCCGGCACTTGAAAGCGAATGCGAACTGACTCATCTTATGTAGATAGAATTCGATTCATCGTCAGAACACACCTGGGTCCGAATTTTTTTTGTGTCAGAGATTTCATCCAAAAAGCAAATTGAAGCCTCAATATGTGAGATTAAAGCTTCAATTTAGATTATATTGAAAATCATTACTTCTTGAAAGAAAAATCCAAATTTCTCGATAAGATGAGGGTCAGATGAACGGCTTCCAAAAATAACTACTTCATCTCTCAATGCCAAATAATAAATTAAACTCCAAGTTCACGAGTTATTCGAGCCGGTTATATCTGACTCACGCTAGTTCTTTAAAATTTAGATTGTGCATAAAATTTACAAGGGCTGAGAGGCCAAGGGTGCTGTAGTCTCACATCCAGTGGCACTCACACGTCCTGCCAGAAGACCGCTGTGACCTCGGCACTATTTTTGATTATCCTGCCTCTGGTCTTCCCCATTTGTTGAGAGCCTGGCGGCGTTCACCAACTTGCAGACTTGCTTGAGTACCTGCTTCAAACTCACCTTCAACGTTCCTTTATTATTTTACATTGCTTGTTGACTATTATTCAGTTCATTTCATCATTGTTAACTATTATCCGTATATTTTCCATCACTTGTTAGCCATATTCCTGTTAATCCTATTGCTAATTGATCACTGCTCTGTTACTTTCTATCGCTGGTTAACTATTATCGAGTTATTTTCTACCACTGGTTAACTGTGATGCATCAAATATATAATAAAAATATGAGGTACGAGATGAAACTGAGAGTAGAACAGATAAATAGGTGAAAAGCATACTACTGTTTCTCAAGCAGTTGGTGCACATCGCAGCACACATCTCGCAATAGTGCGTTTATGTATCAGAATTTTCTACAGCTCCCACAATGTGCAAGTTTGATTCAGTACTTCTCGAAAGTGATTTCATAATCTATCAGTAATTTTTAGGGTTTGTTAAAAACTTACTGAACGAAGTTTGAGCAAATTGAATTATAGTTTTTAGTACCCGTGCAAGAATTCGTGTAAGTCATACGTAGTAATTACTCAATAATGCAGAAATATCCAATTTACGGACATAAAATCTTACCCTCATCTGACTTTGCGCGTAAAATGAAATGTCAAAACACCGTTCATGATATTTTCCCATTGCAGTCAGACTGAGGAGAAAATTGAGACAAATTCGCGAGTACAATAGAACATTTACTTCGATTTCAGTGAAATTTTTGCAGCGAACTCAGGGAGAACATGCAAATGGGCGATCTTGGCTTTGCCAATGATTGTAGGCCGGTTATTTGTACAGCAGCAAATTAATTGAATCTATAATCTAAGAACCAGCAAATATTTATGCTCCGTGTTGTAAATATGTCGTGATTTCATAAAACTGCTGTGATTTGAGCAAAATGAAGCGTCTGAGAAACATCCTATAATTTGAACATTTCACGTGCAGCACACCTCTACTGCTGGCAGTTTAATGTGGACGTCGATATTCGCCATGAACTGAAATGAAAATTATGTACCACGAACATTTTTTAAGCCCAATGCCATTTTTAGTCTCCGTTATTTACAACGAAGGGAGTACCTTCCAATCATGCCGAAACATCCAACCGTGATGAGACATTACATTCCTCCAGGGTAGAGAACGCGAGGCTGGTGTTGCGCAGTGGCTGACGTTGGTGCAGTTGTTGTGACGTGCTCTCGAGGGCCTCAGAACGGATGCGCCCTGTATTGACATCAAATCCCGCCACTTCCAAGCCTCCTTGAAATTCTGGAGGGCTTTTGGCTGCCAAGGCCCACACTTTTTTTTTTTTGCCCTGATATCGTGAAAGTTTTTTTTGCTCACGATGCACTACAAATCTTGCTCGCAACGCTTCTGCTGTACTTGTACACGTGGTGTCTGGGACCGTCGATTGTCAGCTAGAGAGCTGACTCATTTTAGGAAAGCGTTTGTTGAAACTTTGAATCGAGAGCGACTGTTGTCAACTGACGAACAAGGGGAAATCCAAGTTTTTAGAATAACACTGTGAATGTCATTAGAAGGGAAACAAGAGTGAAGAACTATGGCAAATTATGCCAGCGGTGTACTTGCGAGGGTTTTTCCGATGAAATCGCATTTGTGTAATATTCGCCCACTGTAAATTTTTTATTTTAACTTGAATAAATTGTCAGTAAATTCAGTGCAGATATCAAGCCTGCGAAATAAATATATTGCCCCCTCTCTTCAAATTGATTTTACTTCAATAAGACTGCTTCGTAAAGTAGATAAATATCGATGGCATGTTGCATTTCGAGATAAAAATGCTGAGAATTTTCCCGGATTTTCGCTAAATATTTGATTTAATCTATGTACGTTATAAATAAAAAATCAGAAATATTTTTATTAGGTCTCTATCATTTTTGGATATCACTCCAGCAGACAAAGGGAAAAATTTATGCCAGCCGATAGAAAAAAGTTCTGCGCACAGCGTCTGACGAAAATTGAAAGTCTAATAAATATTTGGCCACTTTACTCCCTAAGTTTGATGAATATCAGTCTAACTTACCCTCATCCATGCTGAGTTTCCTTGACTTCACCAAACTTCTACATATG
Organism: Orchestia grillus; assembly: GCA_014899125.1. Classification (NCBI taxonomy): domain Eukaryota; kingdom Metazoa; phylum Arthropoda; class Malacostraca; order Amphipoda; family Talitridae; genus Orchestia; species Orchestia grillus. The sequence continues at coordinate 61,822 of VOMN01002852.1, forward strand.
TGGGAACCACTCAAGTGGCGCCTGTAACGCAGTTCTTTAAACCTTTAGTGCCGCCTTGTTCCCCATCTTGCTCTGTTCATGCCACGAGAGCTCCGTAGCATAAGCGGTAGCGCGTTTTTCTTCCATTCAGAAGGTCCCTGGCGCGATCTCAAACGAAGTACTTGTCATGGGAAAGTAACATTCAACTTAACATTCCCAAAAATCCTCACACCATCGTGGGCACGGCTGGAGTGCTCGAACTTATATAATCCAAGGTGTTAGTAGAGGGCACGCTTCTCACCAATTACAGTCCTTGTCCAGGAGGCCTTGCTTGTCTTCTTCATTCGCCATTCCCAACAGACGGCGGCCGTACTGCTCGGCCTGATGTCAGGAACTGCTTGCGAAGAAGAACACAATGAACTTCTACAAATTACATTGTTGCTCGCATGTACTGCCACAATTAGTACTTCAATGATGTGCGATCGGACCTACGGGAACGAAAAATTTTGAGATAATATTACGTCAATATGACTTTTTTTTCATTATATTAGTGTTGGAAAGTCTAGAGAATGCAGGCTTTGTACAAATCTGCAAATATAATCCATATCTGTGTTACGATTTTGCCTCACCTACTCATTTAATTTAGGGCTCATTTAAGCTTACGCAAAAGCTCTATGGAAATTGATTTTTAGGCCATTTATTTGATGTGCAATGATTTTTTCAGGAATCTACAACCATTGCAACTATAGGCGCTATCAACCGACATGCGAAGACTTAATAATTGCTGCTTATCTTTGCTTTAATTCAAGAAGTCTACAATTTCCTGACCATCAAAATTATTTATTACGTCGAGAAAATATGAGCTTTATTATCAACACATATTGTGCCATATTCAAACATTCATTCCCTCCGAATTCAGGGATCACAAGTAACAGTGGAAACTGTACAAGGATATTCCTGCACTAATCTCCAATATTTCTAACGCTGAACCTTCAACTACAAAGCTTCAATTAATTAGAACCCTGTTTCGTCAAGTAAACGCGACGGGTGACGGTGCGCCGGCTCGCCCGCTCCGTAGCAGCCCTACAAACAAGCGCTTAATTTGAACACCGCTCCGACACTCGGCTCGAGCTGCAACGATATCACCGTCTATATGGAGATGTAGTCACTTGGAACTCAATCCGACGCGTTAATGCTTGAATAAATCCATGAACTGATACGTGATTAATGTAGAGTAGCTCTACGGAGCGCTGACGGCTCTATACCATTATAGGACACGGTGGATCTAAGCTGGATCAAAGTATTGAAGAGGTTAACAGATGGAAATTTTGTACTTGAAAAGCGTGTCTTCGCAAATTATTTGACCATTTCGATAATATCTTTTCATAGTACGGGAACTTTAATTCCTGATGTTTGATGGTTGAGTATGTTTTTTTCAGAATTTGTAGGCTACAGCGAAAAAGAGAATAATAGAAAAAGTCCAGTTATCTGTTCGGTTCAGATTGAACTAACGAGAAATAGAGTCTCATTGAGAACCATGAAATGATAATAAAACTGTATCGGTTGTTTTTGAAATTCCTACTTCTTTATTTATTAACTGTCCAAATTCCGTTGGTCTTATAAGTAATTCTTAAACTATGGCAATTATTTCATGAAGCTGAAGAAGTTATTTTCAGTGAACGGTTCTTAACGCTTTTCCCGAGACGATGCTATTTTTTCAGGGGCAAAATGACCCATCGGTGGGCCACATCGGAGGAAATGTGTCAAGAGACAGTCTTACGAGTACAGAACTCGATATCCTTCGTCCCTGTCGGAGGAGCCGCATGGCGTACTGTGTAGCGGACAGACTCCTCGTCTGCAAGAAGCTTTTTAACCAATTTTTACTTGAGTTTTTCATTGTGCGATTTGACCGGTGATGTTTTTTATCACTGCATGCATTTCATACTTGCTTTTTGGACAATGTACTATCAAAGAATTACTTAACCAGTGCGTCACATGAGACATAGCTTCACTAGAATTGTCATATTCTATCGTCATTACTTATATTGTGAATATTTATTTCAACTCCACTCAACCGAAAATTCTGGATTAATAAGAGTCAACTCGCGTTAACCCAGTGCTGCTCAGGCGAGGCCGGTCGTCCTCAACACAGCAGCAGGTCGGAAGCGCAGGGCTGGGCGTTGCCCTGCTCCTCTGTTCAATCACTGCATAGGGCTTGTGTTATGATTTTTATCGGATTATGAAATACATTTTGAATTATTTGATTGCGGCATTTGAATTGTATTGCGGTTATTGAATGATTATAAGACACACAGGATTATGAGATTTTAGAATACGTAGGGTTATAGGATTACAGTACATATAAGACTTGGGTAGAAATCCCAGAACAGACCACTTGGCTCAAGATGCAGCATAAAAGATCGTCACCATACAGGCATTGTAGTGTTTATGAATGTAAGCAGCTGTACTTCTCTCTCGGGATGTGAGAGAGGCAGGAGATGAACTAAAAAAGTTCAGTTAGCTCCATTTGCGCACTCAATCTTTTCGTACGGGAGCTCTTGCATAATTAATAAGTAATTGGTTTACTTTTCTAGGTATGTGAGTCCTTGCATAAATAATGAGTAATTGACCTACTTTTCTACGTACGGAAGTCCTTACATAAATAATAAGTAATTGATCTACTGTTCTAGGTATGGGAGTCCTTGCGTAATTAATTCATAAGTAATTTGTCTACTTTTTCCATGTTTAACAATTTATTCCTACTCACACTTTTGCTGTCAGATATCTGTGTAACCAACAGTGCTACGACAAATTACGCAGGACATTGAAATCACTTCCTATAGATCTATAGAAAAGGCAACTTTCGTAAATTTACTTGATGATATTCAAATGATAAAACTTGTTATATTTAATAGTTTCTTACTCTCTTCACTGACTCTCAAGCTTTATAATGCTTCTTTCCTAGATTAATTGATAACAATTTTTTTGTCCCAGAAATGTACATTTTTCCTTGCGCTTCACCATAATGGTAGGGTTGTCATTCAAGAATTAAGCAGTGAGGAAATTCTGTGCCTATATTTTAATCTTGTGAATGCGTTTCACTTCGTTTCAGAGAATAAATTTTGGATGGTTCTTCTACCAAGCTTGAAATTTATATCCGTAATCCGAAAGAAATTCTCTGATACACTTGGGGCTGCACGTACTCCCTAATACGTGATTTTAGTATCGTATTTTCATATTTACGAATTTCCCTTCTTGAACTGAGCTACGAGCGTGACAGTCTACATCAGGCCTCCGTCATTACCCAGTAATCTACCCTGATTTTCCTTTCATTTTCATCACGCTGTGTCGTTCATCGTCCGTTCGTCTGCAACACACCACCGTCCGGTCGTCTGCAACACACCACCGTCCGGTCGTCTGCAACACACCACTGTCCGGTCGTCTGCAACACACCACCGTCCGGTCGTCTGCAACACACCACCATCCGGTCGTCTGCAACACACCACCGTCCGGTCGTCTGCAACACACTACCGTCCAGTCGTCTGAGGGCCGCGATGTTCCGAGGATTGATATCCGAAATTTTGGCTGACGACTGACATCGTTAATCAATGGGAAACTTTGGACACCATAAATTCCAGTGTCGGGGATTACATTTCAAAATAATAGGCGTACTTTCCTGGTCCAATGTTTAAGTTTGATTAGCAAAAGCGTAATGTAAATTGGATTTTGTACTATAATAAAATATGAAAAATAAAGTATACTCATGTAAGAAGGTTGCTATAACTGGTCGATTTGCAAGTTATGTCTACGAATTAAGCGGGAATTGTATGTACACTCACGTTCTTTTAATTTGTATGAATTTTAAAATGCATCTGATATAGGACTCACAAAATTACAAACACTGCGTAGCCAATACGAATAATGGAACGAACCTTTAAGCAAATTTTGAAAAGCGATGCATGAAAGCTCAGGGTGCCTTCACATTTCAGCCAACTCTAAAATGTTTTCTATTACCAAAGGCATGAAGTCGGAAACCTACAACGTTACTCGTATTCAAATTTTTCTAAATATTTTGAACTTTTTAAAATTTTACTCTTCTTGAAATATATACCAGTAATCGCTGGACGACGCTCTTTCAGAGCAGATACATCAATATTCTTTAGTATTTTACTGTCATTACGTAAAAATAAAAAGAATACTCCTCAAGAATTTTCCGACTCATCTCATGTATGCGCAATATATCCTCTTGTGCAATTTTAATAAACTTAGAATTTCCATTAGGAATTACATGTTTCAATACAAAGTTTCTTGACGCGTTCCTGTTAAAACCGAGCCTCAATCAAATGTAATATCATTTTCACGAACTGAACGTTTCGTCTGACTGCTACTTAAAGTTCTTCGAAAGAATACGATTCAAAATTTTGTCGACTAAAACAGGGTCAAATGAAATTGCGCTATAAATGATCGCCTCGGAATTTGACATAGCCAAAATTTATTGGTCGCATAAACATTTTTTCAATCATAAAGGTTTTGAAAGCGTGTGATAGCCGCCTTAATAACAATGAAACGAAGGCATTACTCGTATTCACAAGAAAGTAATGTGCAGAATTGTTTCCTCATACTCATTTGTGGAATCTCACGCGTGGCTTCCCATTTACCACTCTCTTACAAACTCCTTTGCCCTTTGGGTTTTCATTGCAAAATTTCCGTAAAAATATTTTTTTCGCTCCGCCCAAATTCTTTGAAGTCCTCGGCTTTAGATTGCTTGGCCTAGCAAAAAATTAAATATTTTTCACAACGCTGGATTATGAATTCCCTGATTTTCATTAGGTTTTTGTCTGATCCAAACTTTTTGCGGGGATGGCGTTGGAGAGCTGCTTTGCATTTCAAATGACTACGAATTCCTTTTTCCCAACGACCTGAGACCGACGAAGTACCGTCAACTCTACGTAAAAAACGAAGCGCTTCTTCTGCAGCTACGAGAGTTGGCAGATGAAATCCGCCTGCTCTCACGCGCGTTTACTTAGTCGCGGCCCCTCCATCATTATTGACGATGGAATTTTCTACGTTTGTCTCCTGAGCCTCTTAATGAACTATTATATTCACCTTTGAGCAGTAATCGAAATGCTCGTGGTTGAGTCCCACATTTTCTGCATTCTAATCAACTTACAATACCTGACACCGAGGATACGCTAGCGTGTTGGTGATCACAAACAGTTATACTATACGATAATGAAGGACAGTTCCGGTCTCACCTTGAGTGGTGTTAGTGGTTTGACAATCAAGAACCCGGCAATTTACCAAAACCTGCAACGCAACACGAACACAATACCCCGTGGTACAACACACCACCTGCCACGCACCACCACGGCCTGCCACACACCACCTGCCACACACCACCTGTCACACACCACCTGCCACACATCACCAAGGCCTGACCCGCATCACCTGTCACATACCACCCGCAACACACCACTTGCCACACCCCGCCTGCAACACACCACCTGCAACACACAATCA